>PVKS010001246.1:0-148631 GCA_004027875.1 Aplodontia rufa
TTAATGACTACGTATGCAAAGACTCTATTTCTACTTAAGATCACAGTCTGAGGCAGGAGGGGTGTGACTTCCACATAGGAGGCCGAAGAGAAAAACAATGCAACCTATAACAGCCCTCTTTGTATTTCTAGGCCTAATACAAGAGCACCATCTTCCCTCAAGCATTTCCCTGCCTCCAGAATTAGGAGATATATGTCCCTGCTGAGCCCCATAGTGACAAGTCTTTGCACTTCCTGACAAATTTTTTGAAATCAAGGGATTGTGGCTTTCTTCATTTGTTACTTTACTCCAAATTCCCACGTCGTCTAATGTACAGTAGACACTAATAAATGTTTGCTGATTGAAGAGAGTGTCCTCTAACCCTAGAGGTGAAAGGAATTTGAATGTCATTGAGATCCAAAAAAGGGATCTATACTTCTGTGTCTATTACACCATAGTGCTAGGGAACAGTATAATATTGTGGTTAAGAGGATAGACTAGATTGACAAATTAATTTTGTCACATGTTTGTATGTTTGTAATCTGATAACATTATTTAATCTCATGCAAATTTCTCACACATTTCTTTATTTATAACAGGTGACATATAGTCCCTACCTTGAAAGATTTGACTGAGAAGTGCTTAAGATAGTGCATGCAACCCCTACCAGTGGTTTTATTGTCTAAAACAGTTACAAAATTATCTGTAGTACCAATGAAGAAGATTTTTAAATATTTTTAGCTTGACTATAGGTCACAAGGAAGCTTCCATAAAGAAAAACTTTTTGAGCTAAATTCATGAAGAGGGTAAAAATAAGGAACACTTTGTATAAGATTAAGGAAACAGTGGTCACTACTGGTCAAGGAGAACAGACATCAATTGTACCAAATTCGGCTACAGATTCTGCCTTTGACTTTTGAGTCATGCCACACAATAGCCAGAAGAGCCATTTTCAAATATCAAGGGCAATACAAATAGCATTATTATCATCACTCCCTCTTCAAGGCAGTGACCTTTACTTTGGGCTACTTTCTTTGGCAAGGAAATTTGGCATGAAGCTACTCAAGTAACATTAAATGGCAAAAATGTGCTCTTGTGACTCTGCTGTCTTCACGACAATTTAACTAAACACCTGATTTCAGGCTCAGAGGTAAAAATGCTTAAGCAACCCACCTGAGACTCCCAAGCAGCATATTTATCAAAAAGAGTTAAAGTCACCTTCTGAGTAATTGCTGTGGAGGTGTTTCCACACAGCAGAGAAGGCACATCTTCTGTGGGTTGTACGATTGATCACTAAGTTCTGGTAACAGGTGCCTCTTGCTTCTGGGGCCTTGAAACATGACAGCCTGTAGAAAGACTATTAAAATCGCTTTGCTAACAAAGAAAAATCAATTGTTCTCCACAAGGAGGTGCCCTCCAGCACAATCAATATACAATAGTACAATGCAGGACTGTAGTCTGTGAACAGATTGAAGCTTTTGATTAGATAAAAGGCACAGAGAGAGGGAAGATGTTTTTCATCTCTCTGATAGACTCAGAGAGGTAAAGATACGTTTTGCTCTAAGTTGCATTTGCTTTTCCTTCACTAGTTCCACTTGTTAAAAGCGATTTTCTTTTCTTTCTTTTTTCCTTTAGAGTATAATCCTTTATATGGTATCGTTTTCCCTGTTTTCGGTTCAAAGTATGTGTTAGGGAGTTGGAGTTGGTAAGGGGCATACTTATGAGACTAGTTCAAGAATAAAAACAGAGGGAACTGGCAAGAACACTATAAGCTGCATTGTTACGAGCTCTGGATGAAAGCTATACGATATTTGTGACTTTTCTGCTAAATGTAAGATATCTATGAATTATGGTGTCAGTCAGGTCTTGTGTGCATTTTTCTAACAACAAATCAATAATGATCTGTCATTCACAGACATGTTTCAGGAGCAGAAAAATGACATTTCATGCCATTTGCAACCTCTATATATTTTCATAAAGCCTTGCCTGCGTGCCAACAATCTTTGAAGCAGGTAAAAAACTCAAAATAAACCATAATTCTAGCTGTTCAACCAGGGGACATGCTCACTCTGCCTAACAAAGAACTTTATGCTGAGAACATGAAGTGCTGTTTTACTGAAAGGAATGTACAACTGAATAATGTAGACAAAACCATTGAACAATTGTCAGTAACATTTTGTACTTACCTAGAATATGTATACAGGAACAGATTTGAAATACAATGTTAAAAAATTTTAAATGTTCTTGAGTTTATAAAGTCAGGTTTTAATTCAGGTTTTCCATAGAAAATTAATTATACACATCAATTGACTATAAAACAAAAGTAAAGATAGTTTGCAGTTTACTTGGCATTGGTGAAAATACATTATTTAGGAGATAATTTTGATCAGCTGCTCATAGGCATCATTCATTAAAATGATCAATCTCAGGCTGGAGCAGTGGCTCAGCGGTTGCGGTGCTTGCCTGGTCAAGCGCAAGGACCAGAGTTCAAACCCCAGCACCGTGTACAAAACTATGTGTTGGAGCAGCAAAGCCAGATAGACTAAATAAAGTTGTTTCTCTCTCTCCCTCTCTCTCTCTCTCTCTCACTGTCTCTCTTTCTTAAAAAAATATATATATCAATCTTTTGAATTTGAGCTTAACTAAATCAGTCTTTTCCATATGACACTCACTGTTTGGGCCATAAGTCAACTAAGTTATCAGACATAAAGGATTATAATTCTCAAATCATGTATCCAAAATAAATGTTTGGAAGTCTGACAGACAGTGTTAGGGATTATGGACAAAATTTGAAAATAGCAAAGTACAATAGAGTCAAAAACCAGGGGAGATCTATAAAATGTTTGCAGTAACAGGTGCCCACATTTCAACTGGGACAGCTTATACAGTGCCATGTTGTCCCTCACTGCACCAGCAGAGGAGGGCTGTTCATCCCTGATTAGCCATTCCCACAGTCCATGTGTTTCCCTAAGGATACTCAAGGGAACTCCTCAAGCAGATGAAATTTATAAGAGGCAAGCCTGAGATGGAAGATATTTGGAGGAGCAACAAAAAGGGTAGAGCTGTAGGCAAAACTAAATGGATGGTTCAGTGTAAAATGCTGACAATGTGAAAGGAATGATGTACTGAGTTTTATACATGCGTGTATTGGTAAGGTTGTCATGTTGTTAATTTATATTAGACTTTCCTCAATTAAAGAGTGTCATAAATGGTAACATGTCAAGGAATGTTTTAATAAAAATACAAAAGGATGTGTAACTAACAAGCTAATGGGTGTTGAATTTAACATAAAAAAGAAAGCTTAAAGGAATAAAATGTTGCATAGAACATAAGGAAGAAATCGAAAAAAAATTGCAAAATGGTCGGTTTAAACATAGATGAAAGGTATGCAAATACACCAAATGTAAGTAAAGTAAAATTACAAGTGAAAAATGAAGATTAAAATACTCTAAAGAAACTAAGCTCAAACAATGCTGCTTTTAAAACACATATTTCCAAAATAAAAATTCAGAAAAGCAAAAAAGTGGATAATAATAATTAATGAACAACACTTAGAGACAGCATTGAGGTGACAATATCAGAAAAAGTAGACACTAATGAAAGACTCTTTATTAAAGATCAAAGAGACATTTTATAATGATAAAAATTAAATCAATAAGAAAATATAAGAATTCTAAATTCGTGTACACTTAATTGCCTCAAAATATAAAATGCTGAATTTCAGAGAACTACAAAGAGAAATAGTTTGACAATTATGTTTAGATTTTACTGCAGCTCTCCCAGCAACTAATAGAACAAGCAGATAAATCAGTAAGGGCATAGAAAAATTGAATGATATACTTGACAAATACAAATACTCAACTCAACACTACAGAGTATGAACTAGATTAATCTCTAAAGGAGTAAATTTGACTTCTTATAACCTATTATAATAAGAAAGCCTGGACTTCAGGTTTCAGAAATCATTATACCCATGGGTTAAAAAGAAAGTCATATGAATTTTTAAAGTTTTTCTTAAATTAAGTTCTGCTTAATTCTGTGTATTTCATCTCATTATTTTCTATACAAACACACTGTCTTTTTAAGATTCAGTTATATGGACCTAAGACAATCTAAGAGTTGTTCACAGTAGCACTTGCTGAAAAGATATGGGGAGTATTCCAATCAACCTTTCATTTCACTCTAAACTCTGAAATAAACATAAAGGACAGGAAAATTGGTGAAGTACCTGATCCCATAGCAAGTCTGTGAAAATCCAATGGAACCACAGAGGATTTTGCCAAAGAAAACCGTTATATAGAATTGCATAAGAAGTTCTAAAGTTTCTTCATCCAGAGGGAGTCTTTGACGCTGGATAATACTAGAAAGTTACAAGAAGCATTGATTCATCCATTTTGGGTCACAAATTCATCCTTGAATCACTTTAACAAAATAAAAAACCACTTTTTAAATGTTTTTATTAGTGCATTTTATCTATATATAATATTGAGGTTCATTTTGACATAGTTACATAAGCATTGAATGTAATTTGCAACACTTCAGTCCCCAGTACTTCTTTTTTCCCCTATCTTCCTCTCTCCTCCTATTCCATTTCTTTACTCTACTGGTCTTCATTCTGTTTACTTATAGCTTTTTTTTCTAATTGGTGATAAACTTCTCTTTTTGACTTTTTATTTGGAAATGACTCCAAAATCAGTAATAGTGCAAAGATCTTCCTTATTTGGCTCATCCAAATTAACTAACAACATTTTGGCTTTTTTAAAGTTTTTGTGTGTGAATGTGTGTGTGTGTGTGCTTGTAACCATCTCAAAGTGTGAATGTCCTTAACCCAACTTGGAATTTATCTTCTAAACACAGTGACACTTTTTCCCATAATCATAACACAATTCCCAAAATCATGAAATTCAATCCAACATAATCCTATTGTATAATGTACAGTAGTCAAATTTTGTCAGTTCTTCAAATAGTGCTCTTTTCTGTAATTTTGTTTCTGCCCTGGGATCCAATCCTGGACTATGCATTGTATTAGTTGGTATGACATTTCATATTACTTTAATTTAAAACAAAATCTCAGCCTTTCGTCATCTTTCAGAACATTGACAGTTTTGGAAAATATAGGCTAGTCATTTTCTTTTAAATCCTTCTTGAGTATGTCATTATTTAATACAGATTTTGCATTCTTGGCAGGAATACTACACAAGTGAGACAATGTCCTTTTCAGGGCATTCCATTAGAGGCACATTGTGACAATTTGTTGCATTGTGACATATAAACTTTGTCACTGTGATAAAATACAATCTGCATGGTTTTTTCCTATGAAGTTGCTGTTTTGCTTTCACATTGCTAAATAATTCATAGGGAGATGCTTTAGAACCATACAAGTACCTCATCTTTCATTCAAATTTCATTCTCCAGTTTCATTGATTATTCTTGCCTGAATCATCTATTGCTATGAAAGTTGAAAAATTTGACATATTCTCATTTAACATAGGTTTCAAAATTGACATAGTGTAGCAAATGATAGTCCCACTCATACTGTACAGATCTCAGGAGATGTGCCCCCCCAAATGGGATTATTGCACGGAATAAAGGGAAAGGGAGAGAGCGTTAGGCAGATACATCATTGTTGCCACAGCCATCATTGGCTACCTCAATGACTCTGGCCAGAAGCACACCATTGACTAAAGTCTAATAATCAATCACAAGAGTCTGATAAATCAGGGAAATCACACCCTCAGCTTATTTCTAATATTTATCTGATGATGACCAAGAGCATAACTCGATGGTTCTCAAAATCCCGTTACAGAACAGATCAGACTGTTTTCCTATATTTCTCTTGTTTCGATTATTTATATCTGCAAATAAATTATCCCCAAACTTAGGGGTTTAAAACAAAAAATATTTTAGCTTTACCTTTCTTGGTTCTGGGAGTGGACTTGGCCCTGTCAGGCAGTTCTTGCTTGGGTGTCTTTCATGTTGTTACAGCAACTGGCTGACACCAGGGTCGTCCCACAGGTGTCCTCAGGTGTAGCAGGATAGGTTATCAGCCAGAATGTGGCCTCTCCGTGCAGCAATGGACTTTTTTCAATACACTGGTAAATATCCAAAGAAGACCAGCTAACTGATGTCTTATTTTCCATGACTGTGCCTCAGAAGTCACATAACAATAGTTATTTAATACATTATTGATTGAAACCATCAAAGTTCTATACAACTCATAAAAAAAAAAGCTCATAAAAAGTTGACACCTCAACATTTTTTTAAGAGAGAGAGGGACAGTAAAAGAGAGAAAGAGAATCCGTTTTAGTTAGCTTTTCATATGGCTTTCATTGCTCTGACACTCAGTTGTGTATATGGTGCTGGGATTTGAACCCATGTACTCATGCATGCCAGGCAAGTGTTGCAACCACTGAGCCACTAGGCCCGCCCCTCAACTTTTAATTGGAAGGATGACAATGAATACTGGTACTGCATATTTTAAGTTACCATAACTCTGACTGAGAATTCTGACCTTAACTGCAATATTATGTCATAAAATTTCTGCTTTATAACCCCTTTTGCCTTTATTAGATGATCCTCAATTGTGTATCAATCTCTATTATTCCCACATGTTATCAGCAGAAATGTGATAGAAGTGCATATACTCTTGACAACCCATCCTTAGTTCATTAATTCTTTATTGTAATGGTTTAAATATGAGGTGTTCCCCGAAACCTCATGTAAGAGAATATACAAGAAAGTTTTGAGGTGAAATTATTGTGCTATGAGAGCCTTAACCTAATCAATGCATTCATCCTCTTAAGTGGACTAACTGGGTAGCTCTAGGTAGGTAAGATGTAGCTGGAGGAGGTGGGTGCTGAAGGAATGCCTCTAGGGTTTGTATTTTGTTACTGGTAAGAAAGAGCTCTCTCTGCATCCTGGTGACTGTGTCCTGTGCTGCCTTCTTCCACCACACTCTTTCACCATGATGTTCTATCTTACCTTCGGCCCAGAGCAATGGAGCCGGCCATCTATGGACTGGGACCTCTGAAGCTGTGATGCTCAAATACACTTTTCCTTCTCTAAAATTGTCAGGTCTGTTGGTCAAAGTGATGGAAAAGTTGACTAAAGTAATTGTGTGTTGCAAAATGCTGATATTCTAATTCTATTATACTTTTATTATTTACTAGCTGGAATACTTTTATGAGGTCAAATGACTTCTCTTTAATTGGACAATATGGAAAAAAAAAGAAATGATTCTTTTTCATTATTAAATATTTTCAAAATAATGAGTTGTTACTAGTTTTTTTTATTTTTACTGGTGGCAAATTAACCTTTTTTATTTTTTTCCTTTTGAAATTTTTTCTTTAGTGTGTGTTTATATTCTTAAGAGTTCATGAACTCATACATCTATGGCCAACTGATTTATAACAAAGTCGCCAACACTACATAATGGGGAAAGAACAGTCTTTTCAAGAAAATGGAATGAGAAAAATTAGTAGCCACATAGAAAAGAATAACTCACTAAATACACAGATTAACTCAAAGTGGATTAAAGACCTAGAGATAATTTCTAAAATAATAAAATGCATACGTAAACATTGGGATAAATCTTTATGACTTTACATTTGGCAAAGAATTCCTAGAACTTAAAAAAGTACAAGCTGCCAGCCTCGGGGCACATGTCTGTAATCCAAGGAGGTTCAAAACCAGCCTCAGCAAATTAGCAAAGCCTTAGAAACTTAGAACTTAGCAAGACTCTGGCTTGAAATAAAAAAAATAAAAATAAAAAAGGCTGGGGATGTGGCTTAGTAGTTAAGCTGTTCTCTGGGTTGAATCCCTGGTACAAAAAAAAAAAAAAAGTAATGAAGAAAATACAAACAAATGGAACTTTATCAACATTTTAGACTTTAGACTTTTGTGTTTGAAAAGCTATCACCAAAAAAAAAAAAAAAGACAATTGAGAGAATGGGAGAAAATATTTCAAATTATATATCTGATAAATAAATGCTATCCTGAATATATAAAGGAAACTTTCAACTCAATAATCGACAAAAGCCAGTTTAAAAATGGGCAAAAGATCTGAAGAAATTTTATTTTCAAGGAAGAAATAAATAAAATTGGTCAATGAGCAAAAATACATTTGATATCATTAGAGAAATGCAAATCAAAACCAGATAATACTTCATAATCACTGGTATGACTAGAATAAAAGTCAGATAAGAAAAAGCATTGACACTGATGGGGAACAACTGAAACCATTGCACATGGTTGATGGGAATGTAGAAAGGTGCAGAAACATTGTAAAGTGATCTGGTAGCTAATCAGATTATTTTTAAAATGGGGCTACCATATGACCCCACAAGTCCATTCCTAATTCTATATCCAAAACAAATAAATAAAACACAAAACCTTGTACATAAATGTTTATATGAGTAGTATTAATACTAATAGTCAGATGGTAGAAACAACACAATATTCATCTAGTAATGTGTGGATAAATATATGTGATATATCCATACAATGAAATATTATTTGGCCATATAATAGGAACAAGTACAGATATATGATATAACATGGATGAAACTCAACACTTATTGTGCTATTTGAAGGAAACTAGTCTCAAGGGGCCATGTATTATATGATTCTATGCATAGGAAATATCCAGAAGAGGGAAATATATCGAGACAGAAAGCAGAGTAGTGATTATTTAAGGCTTGAGTTGGTGGAGAGACAAGAAAGATGATAACTAAAAGTACAGGGTCTCTTTTTGAGTTGATAAAAATATAAAATGGACTATTATGATAGTTGCAATCTATGAATTTATTAAAAAGTATTTAACTGACATATCAGAATATCTGAAATTAATGAATCAAATGATTCATTAAAAATATATGCATGAAAGGCCTTGGCAAAAGAGAAAAAAATTAAATGAGGAAACAGTTGGAAAATCTGAAGGGCATGTGCATGTTCATTGAAAAGTCTTCCAACTCTTTCATAGGACTGAACATTTTCAAAATAAACATTAGGGGAAAAAGAAAAATGCTATTTAGAAGTACACTTCACTGGCTAGAGAAGTTGCTCAGTGGTTGGAGCACTTACCTGGCATGCACAAGGAGCCAGTTTCAAACCCCAGCACCACATATGCAACTAAAGTGCCAGATGGAAAAATAAATAAAATTGATTCTCCCTTTTCCTCTCTCACTCTTTCCCTCTCTCTAAACAAATGAATAAATAAATAAAAGTAGACTTGGAGTGCAGGAATCATAATATGTGGACACACCTCAATAAGCCTGTTTAAAAATGAACTCATGGGGATAGAGATATAGATGAATTAAGCATATTTAACATCCATTCAACTCCTTGT
Source organism: Aplodontia rufa (assembly GCA_004027875.1). Taxonomy (NCBI): domain Eukaryota; kingdom Metazoa; phylum Chordata; class Mammalia; order Rodentia; family Aplodontiidae; genus Aplodontia; species Aplodontia rufa. The sequence continues at coordinate 9,326 of PVKS010001246.1, forward strand.
TGTTACCATTTGTGATGTTCAAATTCTCAACCTTGGGTAGTGGGAACACCCTTGAATAGATTCTTGAGCCTAATTGGCATATCTTGGCTTTGATACTTTTCTTGATATTTATATGAAAAGACATTCTAAGCTCTTATTTTTGCATCCCACAAAGCTCTGACTCATTATATTTCCAATAGCCCTGGTTCCTTTCAGTTGGAAATGATCACAATCATGTACTGGGGATGTTGTTGCACTTAGGCATTTTTAGCAGACAAAATTCATTTTTTTTAGATAAAGTACACATTGTACATGAGAATTATAGGCATTTTTATTTAAACTCCTCTGTCTTCATTTGGATCTTCTTTGGCACATAAAAGAATCTTAGTTCTCAAAGATATTGAGGATAAGAGAAGATCGCATAATTACTCATTTGCTTTGCATATAAACTAGTCTCGAGACAACAATGTCAATACTACCAACAGCAATATGCTTAAATATATTTCAACTATTATTCTTTTTAAGATTAGGTATAGCATACTAGAGATTTAGACTCAGATGGATATTTCAAAAGTGCCATTTCAGGGGCTGGGGTGTAGCTCTGTGGTAGAGAACTTAATATTGTGTGCAACATCCCAGGTTCAATCCCCAGCACCACACCCACACCAAAGAGGAGTTATGCTTCCTCTGTTTGATTATGCCATCAGTCGGGAGCACAACTTTATTTATACAACTTTATTTCATTTTCAAAATTATAGTTAGAAATTTAAAAATTTTAATTATGTGCCATATTTAAAACTTTCCAAACTAAACCCCGCCTCTGATTCCACTAAGGATACAGAAAGCTATAGCTTTCTATATAAGTTATTCCCAACAGAACAAAAAGAAGAAAAAAAATTCAGATAATAATAATAAGAAATGAACTATAATTTTGTTTATGTTAGCTTATCAGAGATTGAAAGGTAACCAGATGAACTGAATTCCAGACGACAAGTCCCTCCAAGGAGTGACAGGACATGTGCTTTTGGCAGAGAAGAGGGATGAGTGGCAGCCACCTGAAGGGTAATCCAAAGAGCAGTAAGTTAATTCTTTAAATGACAGCTTAGAACCCCGCGAGCCTCAGATTCAAGGAGTTATGTACTCACATGGCAACTCTTTGCAAGGGGTCCTCACCCAGTCTCCTTGAGATAGATTTGGGGCACAGCAGGACATGTTCTATAATGTATTTAACCAATCCATCAATGTTAAATGTGTAAATCACTCTCTTCTTTCCATACTCACTTCAAGCCTGTATTTCTGTACTTCTGTGTACCACACTACTTTCAGATCTAAAAATACAGATGTGTCCCTATTTTCACCCATCATAGTCACATCACTGTTTACACCCTTCCAATACCAACAGTTATGCTTAGGTCTATACATGCTTTTAGATTCTATGAGTCTCAAATATGAGAGGTTATTCAGTCTAAGAATAGTTATTAATAGTTATTTTTCTTTCTGATGTAGAAAAAAAAAGACAATGTGCCTAGGCTTTCACCAATGTTCTTCCTAAGCGGAGAGTATATTTACATCTCCCTGTAGCTAGAATAAGTCAATTACTCTAATATTCAATAACCTTCCTGAACTTCCCCAGTCACTTACCTGAACTGAAAAGATTTCATTGATTTGTTTTTGCATGGTTACCTTTTATTCAGGGATATAGCTTCGTTATGTTCTCTGAAATGACATTGACATGATTCAACTGATGGTTGATTAAACTTCAGCAAAAGTTAAAATAATGGAACAGCAGCTCATCCTGCGACCCAGCACTCTCACTTCCACAAATTTAACCAAAGAAACTATGAGATACAAGTACATAGATTAATCAATCCTTAACTTTGGCTAACACACAAAATAGTGAAAACAAAGCCAGAAGTAAAGTCTGCAACATGGGAAAACTGGTATAATACATTGGAGAACATCTACACAATTCATTAATACTGAACCTTTAAAATCATTTTGTGAAACAATACTTAAGAACACAGAAGTACACAGAAGTTGTCCAGGTCAATAGATTCAGTTATCAGTTTGGTTACTCCAGAATTACTCCTAGGTTAAGTAGCAGAAGTTGAGTACATAGGATGGCTTTTTCTGGACTTAAAAGGAAAACAAAGCCAAAAACAGAAGCTAGAAAAATTCTTGAATGAGACTGCAGACAAAGTACATGAAATACTAAGACTTCTGATTTTGATATTTTGGGGGTCAAAATTAGCACTGACATATGTATGTATTAACCATCTTCAATAAAAATAATATGCCTTTGTAAGAAGAGCTTCCTTGTGGCCAATTAACAAGTACAGAGCTTCATCACTTTCAACCCCCCTGCTGTCACCAAGGATTCCACCCACACTCAGTGGGAAGGCTATGCTCTTTTTCAGAGTGTGCAATTTACATTTATCTTTTCTAACTCGTTTCTATTGGTCAGCTCTTCTTAAGCACTCCAGCTATCCAGTCTAAATACAGAGGTGAAGCAGAATACAATTCTCCTTTTTACTTCCTCCAAAGCACTTGCAGAGTTTTGACATGCCTTATATCACTGCCACTGAAGATGAATGTATATTTGAAAGATTCCCGTCATCTGATATTGAGCACATGTGCTGACTACCCTAATGTGAAATGTGGCAAGCAAGTTCAAGAAAAAACTCACTGTAAATTTCACTGCGTTAACTCTGCTGTTCATTTCATTCACATTCTTCAGCTGTATTTTCCAAGGGTCCAATTTCTATCAGTCTCCATCCTTTGATTCTCAATTCGAATTCCTAGGTAAAAGATTCTCTCGTCAGGAATATTGGCACATGCCTGAAATCCCAATGGCTCTGGAGGCTGAGGCAAGAGGATTAGAAATTCAAAGCCAGCCTCCTATCTGCAAAAGCAAATTTATTCACTCCATTTCTGGTCTTGTATATATATACGTATATATATACATACCAGCAATTTATGATTATTTATATATTGAGTAAGATGCCTTTCCTAAGATATTATAAACTCTGAGAACAAGGAATCAATCTTATTCATCTCTATAGTCTAATCATCTAGCACAGCCTTTCTCTTTAAAAACAAAAACAACAAATGAATAAATGCCGAATCCTAGAGTCATTCAAGGACCAGGTAATCCCTGACCTGGCAAAACACCTAGTTTGGAGATTTAGTGCTACCAGTCCATGGAGTAGTAAAATGAAGGATCATGATTAAATTTCCCAGGGTTTATACTGAACTTGATCGATATGCAAATTCAGACTACATTAACCTACTCTCCTGGTCCACACTGCAGGATTTCCCTATCCCAGTGAGATGCAAGCAAGTAGGCTTGTGGAAGAAAGTAAACCAATCAAATATAGACATCCTAATTTCTTGGCAGGATCTGGCACAGAATGAGTTCTGAATAAATTAATTATATTCCCATAGAGTTATCAAAATGTCTAAGTCCTTTATATATGGCAAGCAGTTAGAATAGCAAAATAACACAGAGACATTTGGAGACTATCCAAACCATATATTTTCCAAACTGTTGTATTGCTACTAGATAATTCATTTTTTAAAAAATACAAGTTCATAAACGAAGGACAAGAAAGTACCTTTCTCCTGTGAATCAATAATGTAAATAGCAGTTGTGATTCAGTTCCATACTGAGTTCCAGTTCTATTGGTCACCAGCTAGATACCCAAGCTCTCAAGTAATAAACTTCTAAACTAAGTCAAAACTGAACACAGAGTTTATTGCTATCTACTTATCTTTTACTAATGGGTAATAGGATATGAATTCCTTTTGGAATTTTAAAAGTTTAACTGTTTATTATAGAATAGTCACAACTCAAATACATGTGTTCAGTATACCATCACCCACAGTTGATGAAATTTTTAGGCACATTCATTGATCAGAACCTGAGCCCCCTTGAGAAAACTAGTATAAGAAAGAAAAGAAAGATAAAATTTTTATTAGGAGTTGATAAATTATTGTATGATGTATTAAACTATTAAATCTTCAAAAAGTTGATTAAAAATTTTAAAACATTAAGAAAGTCTTCCCCACTAATATACAAGCTTCTTTTTGACAATTTTATTACAAGTGGGTTTTACTAATTTTTTCCCTAAAATAACAAAACATGTCATTCATTTACAAAGTCCAATAAATAGTTTTCTGGGTACAGCAGTTTAGCTCATATGAACATTCTTAAAATGTTGTATTCTTCCTTTGTGATTTTTGTTTTTTTTTTCTGTGTATGATTGTTTGCTTTCTTAAATTTTGTAGATTTCATTAGTATGGACTAAATACTATTTCATTTCATTCATAAACTTTTTTTTTCTGTGTCTCCTGCACACAATATAGTAAGATGTCGATGTGGCTAACAGGAAGTATCTTATCTCCCTGGACTAGTAAAGAAAATATAACAAAGAGCCTGCTAGGATTTGACAAGCCTATGACAGAACACTTTCTATGTATTCAAAATTTAATGAGAGATGCCTAGCGTATCCTTCTACTACATCTGAAGTTTTGGGTGGGAAGCTAGAAGTTTCAAACCAGTGATGTTCTTGCTAAACCAGGCTACGGAAAAGGCAAGGGAGGAAAAAAGGATACGGGGCACTGATAAGATGATCATGCAAACATTTTCTCAAGGAATAATGCTTAGTTCTCTAGACAATGAAATATAAAACTAAAATGTGAGTAGAAAATAGAAAAATATACATATTAAGAATCAAGATATATAAATAGCAAAAAAATGGAAAAGAACTGTAAGGTGATTTTCTTGAGAAGAATGAAGAGGAAAGAAAGAATAACACTCATAGTTTCAGTTAGCAATTTAAAAAAATAAAATGTTAATTGTAAGTAAACTAGTTTAAATATTAACTTAAAGAGTTAATTGTGTTTCACAGACATCCATGGTAGTTTGTATGTCTACTTGGAGTGTGGCATTAAATATGCTTTTTTCAAAATCAGTAGATCTGAAGCACGTGTGGATATCCAGGAAAGAGGAAAAGTTTGAAGGAAAGCATTGGAAAAGACAAAAGCATAAACAGGTTTGCTGTGGCTGTGAGTACTATAGCACAGCACAGACTCTCAGAGTGATAATCACATAATTCAATCACATACCACAGTCCCAGCAAAGAAGCAAGATATAAGTGATGGTGAAATTTCAATGAACTGTACAACTAAAGCAATTGCTATGAGCTATCTGCTATTATGGTTTGGATATGAGGTGTTCCCCCCAGAGCCCCTGTTAATGCAGGAATGTTCAGAAGTGAAGTTACTGGAGGGTGAGAGCTGTAACCTAACAATCCATCCAGTCTGAATGGACTAACAGGTGGGTCATGGCTGGGGGAGGTGGGTAACAAGGGACAGGCCCCAAAAGGGTATGTCTTCTGTGGTCCCTTCCCCTCTCTCACTCTGCATCCTGACCCTGTCATAAGTTGAACAGCTTTCTTACACTGGGCTCCCCCTCTGTAATGTTTCCTCATCCTGGACCCTGAGTCGTGGAGTCAGATGTCTATGAACTAAGACCTCTGAAATCATGAACTCCAAATAAATCTTTCCTCCTCAAAGCTGTTCTCACTGGGTACTTAGAAGACCAGAGTGGTGATAGGAATGCAGACTGTGCTCATGAGAATCCAGAAAGAAAGGATTCTGTTGGGAATTGGACTGGAGATTACTCATGTTGTATTTTGGCAAAGAACTTAACTACATTTTGCTCATGCCCAGAGAATTTATATGAGGCTGAATTTAAAGGTGATGGACTGGGGTTGGAGTGGTGGCTCAGCAGTTACTGTGCTTGCCTGGCATGCGTGAGTATGTGGATTCAAACCCGAGCACCACGTACACAACGAAGTGTCTGAGCAACAAAAACCAAATGAAAAACTAAATAAAATTGGTTCTCTCTCTCTCTCTCTCTCTCTCTCTTTCTTTCACTGTCCCTCTCTTTAAAAAAAAAAAGGTGATGGACTAATTAATTTGATGAAGAAAATTGTAAGACAGCACAGCATTCAGGCAGTGATGTGGCTATTGCTGGCATCTTTTAGCCAGATTTGCTGTGAGAAACAAGAACTGAAAACAGATCAAGGGTTTTAAAAACTTGCAGTGTGGCCTAAAACTTGCATGTAAAACATGGACCAAGGAAGACGTGCTTGTTGAAGCTATTATAGCCCCTAAAGAGATGGTAACTACTTTGCAGAGGGACCATGGGAAAGATGTTTTGAGGGCATTTCAGCAAATTGCCTGACCACACCTACTGCAGACTCCAGGATATAGAAAGAACAATTCCTTTGAGAAAAGATAATGGGGGCACCCTGCTTACAGAGGGGGCCTAAGAAGTTGTGTCACCATGCTGAACATTCAGAGGCTACTGTAGTCATGATTTCAGGGGGCCCAATTGGCAGCAGTCCTTGGCATCATCTCTGTGACACTAGTTCTAGAAGAATGCAGGATACTAAAGTTAAAAAGTCATGGAGGCTTCCACCAAGATTGCAAAGGTAAGTCTGAGAGGCCAGGTAAATCATATAAGGTTCAGCGTCCTCTGGGCATCCCCTGAGAGAATGATACATAAAGCTGTAAATATGAAACCTAGAACGGAGACATCAAGGATTAAAAGATGCAGGCTGGAATGGTGGCTTGGAGGTTACGGTGCTTCCCCAGCATGCACAAGTACATGGGTTCAAACCCCAGCACCTACGTACACTACTAAGTATCAGAGCAATGAAAGCCACATGAAAAAATAAAAAGTTTGTTCTCTCTCTCTCTCTCTCTCTCTCTCCTTCTCACTTTAAAAAAAAATTAAAAGATGCTAGGAACATGAACTGTCTGCCAGCAAAGCTGCCAGCTGTGAAGAGAAGATCCAGGCTAAAGGAGCCCCTTGTGAGATACAACTGACAATGCTAAAGGGGTAGGGCTGCCCAAGCCTTTGGAAATAAAGTCTTGCAGCCTTGTGTCCTAGATGCTGCATAGTTATGGGACCTGTTTTTCTGGCTGTGCTTCAGTCTTCTTTTGCCCCATCCCTTCTCTCTTTGTCCCCATTCCCTCCTTTTGGAGTGGGAATACTTACTCCATTTTTACAAGGGTTAACATCCAAGAGTTTGCCTTGAGTCTCGGATCAGACTTTTGAGTGATGCTAAAGTGGTTAAGACTATGGAACTCTTGGAGATGAACTAAATGCACTTTACATTGTGAAATGGCTGTGAACTTTTGGGCCCCAGGGACAGAAGGGAATGGGTTGGATAGGAGGTGTTCTGTAGAAGTTCCTGTTAATGTAAGAGATTTTACGGTGAAGTATTGGATTGTGAGAGCTATAACCTTATAAGTCCATCCTCGTTTGAATGACTGGGTGGTAACTGGGTCCACGCCCTGTCTCTGCTACCTGACCTCATCATGGGCTGAGCAGCTTTCCTCCTCCGGATTCATCCTCCATGATGTGTTAGCTTACCTTAAGCCCAGAGCCATGGGCTTACTGTCTATCAACTGAGACCTCTGAAAACCATGAGCCCCAAATAAACATTTCTTATTCTAAGTTACTCTTATTGCATATTTTGGTCATAGCAATGAAAAACTAAAACATCTGTTATATTCAGAGTATATGAAACAGCAACTTAGTTTTTAAACCTGGGAAAGGCTTGTCTCCAGGAGACAGAGGAGCAACAAAGGAACAACTACTTTGAATTTAATTAAAATAGTAATAATCATAGCATCAACTATCATTTATTGACTCTTGCTGCCTAGAAGTTACATACTAATCCATTTACTTTGTTTTCCTTTATTAATCTTCATTTTCCTCTATAATACAGGAAGCTGTTAACTATGTTTTACAGATACAAAGGTTCAAAAACTGGAATAATTTAGGCAAATTTACACACTAAGGGTTAGAACCAGACTATGATCCTGGATCTGTTTGACTTCAAGTGTGTGCTCTTAAATATTATGCTATCATGAACAGAGAGAAAAGGTGTTTAATGGTGTGGAAACATAAGGAACTCATGGGGTACAAAAGTGGCAATATTATCATAGAATTTATTCTGGCCAAGGGACACCATAAGTATGTCCTACAAAAGGAGAAGTTTGGTCTTCTTTGGAAGATGCAACTGGATAAGAGGTAAAACTACCCAATAGGCATGATTTTAAATTTATGTCTAAATTTGAAGGAGCAATGGACTATCTACAGTGATAATAGACATATTTTCAAATGGCACAGGTCCATATTAAGTAAATAATTACGTGTCCACAATTCTATTTTCTACATAAAGTAGTAGATATCACAGTTATCCTCCCAGCTTGCACCATACTTCCACAATTCCCCAAAGTTTTACAGATTATTGATTTGTTTTAATTGTTCATCCCAAGTTCTAAGAATGGGTAACAATTTGAATACATAAGTAGGAATAATTCCATTATTCTTGCCTCTTTGATTCACTCCTAACAGGGCATGTTACCAAAGTTGGTCCATTCAAAGAAATAAAGTCACTGACTTTTATCTGGAAACTTAGATAAAATCAAGGGTTGGTTTTCTTTGGATAGTCTGGTGCATGACTTTGAGACCTTGAACACCAGGAGTTATTTTGTCACCATGGGAAGTAAACTGAAGGATGAAGTTAGCATACAGAGAAAAGGAGGACTGTACAACAAGTAGTCACAACCAAATCGTACCTGAATTCTGTATTTCTTCTTAATCTTCTCAATTACCTATACCAGCAAACTATCTTTCAGTTGATTTTGGTTTTGTTTCATTTAAATCAGTCTAATTCATCAATAATTGTTGTTATAAAATCAAGCTTAACCCTATCCTACCTATTAAGAAATCAAGTTTATATTCTGTGATGCCAGCTCCTCCTGCTTAGTGCCAATATCTCCACCTGAACTGTCTTAGGAAATAATCAGGTATTTCCCCACAGCCCCAAATCTACCTATTTGTTAGAAATTCTAGTCAACAAGAGTTGTACCTCCACTGGATGTCTGATGACTGCCTCACACTTAACACATCTAAAACTGAAGTCCTGATCTTCCCCACTCAGCATTTCAATTATTGTTGGCAACTATATTCTTACAGTTGTTCATGTCCTACCACTCTTTCCAACCCTCATTCCAGTTATGCCAATGTTCTTTTTGTTTGTTTGTTTGTTTTTAAGAGAGAGTGACAGTGAAAGAGAGAAGCAATTTTATTTAGTTTTTCATGTGGCTTTTGTTGGTCTGATACTTCATTGTGTACATGGTGCTGGAGTTTGAACCCGTGTCTTGGTGCATGCCAGGCAAGTGCTGTAACCACTGAGCCACCGCTCCAGCCCCTACACTTATCTTCTTAATGAATAACCTTAATTGGGGCAGGCACTCTCTACCTTAGCATTTTCTCATTGTTTCCTTTCCTTGGAAGACCTTCCTTCCTTATCTACCTAGTTAATTCACTTGCTTGCTTTTAGCATTTTCTCAGATGTTACCTTCTCCATGAGGCTTACTCTGTTCCCACTATTGAAAATTCCTTCTCTTTCACACACACACACGCGCGCATACAGACACACACACACATACACACACACACACACATACACTCCAAAGCCTTTTTCTCTATTTTTACTTTTTCCATAGGACCTAACAATTCTAACACACTGTATATTTTGTCTGTGATCTTTATTGTACCTTTTCCAATTTTCCATCTCTTTCCATTAGAATTTAAGATCCATGATCTTTCACTAATACTTTCCAAATTCTAGAATATTCCTAGCACATGAGTAAATTTTTGTTGAATGAAGATGTGAATCACTCTGCGCTCAGCTATTCAGCTCAGTTATTCAGCCCTGAGAAATGTTGCTCAGGACATGTTTTCAATTAAAGATCTTTACACTCACACCTTTACAAGGTGTGTGAAAAAGTCTTGAAAGATGAGAAGGGAATGGAAGATGAAGTCAGGAGAGTTGCAGTCAGAAATAAGAAAAAACATGATCAAAAGCACAGCTGCATTAGGGAGAATAGTCAGGAAGGGAGAGGGAGAGAGAGAGACAGAGAAAGCATGTGAGATATAGTGGATGCATCTAGAAAGATAGAGTAGGCCAGATTGAAGGATTTTGTATAAAGAATTTGGCCTGGCTTCTGACAATGATAGCAATTGAACATTTGTTTTAAACAGTGGAATAACAGGATTAAGTGTCCATTTTAGAAAAATTCTGGAGAACAGATGGGGGGAATAAATCTGCAGGTAAGGAGAACAGTTGTGAAGGTGCCATCAGAGAGCAAGATATGATGTGGACCTGAAGTAGATCAACAGCAGTAGGAAGGGCAATGAAAGGAAGGACTATGGAGAATTTTGCAAATTGGGTCTCAGTAACCAACAAAATGATAAGACAAAGATGTTCTAAAGTGTCCCATAGATATTGTATGTGAAAAGGGCAGATTGCTTAAGGAAGAAAGACAGGTGAATACAGACTGAGGTAGGTAGGGCACCATCATGGTGAGCAAAAGATGTGTTAATAGACATCTGCTGAGTTCTGTTTTGGACAATTAAAATTTCAAGGACTTGTGGAATATTCAGTTTGAGATGTCTAGCAATATATTTGAAAGCAGAATTTGAAACTGGGTTTGGAATTTAGAATTTTAGCATGTATAAGAATAAGTGGTGATTGAAGCCATAGGCTTCAAAGAGGTAACCCAGAGGAGAGCGTGAAGTTAGACTAGAAAAAAGGACAGCCACTAGAACAAAAAGGGATAGGGTAGTGACTCAAAAGGGAAGACTAAGCAAAACCTGGAAGACTCTTAGAGACAGAGACAGTAGTTCTGCTACAAAAAACCTTTGTCTCTAGATCCCATAAAACCATTCTAGAGTTGAAATGTCTATAAATTCTAGAACTATTTTCATTACAATATGCTCTCTCCATACAGAGAAGAAATTACTTTGTCCATTCTGAAATATCGGACTTCAGGAAATATTTGATTTTAGATAATTGCAAGGATATTTCTTCCAGTTTTCCTTGGTGTAAAGTTGATTCTGTGTTGATTCTGGCTATAGTCAGACTTTAGATCCTGTTGTGGTCTTTCCTGTTCCACTGGTTCCCATTCTGCTTGTTGATGAGCCTTGACCAGCTGTTCCTCCTGCCATTTTTGTCCAGTCCTCATCCACTCCCGCTCATGTTGGAATGCCACTGCATCAGAGTTCACCACCTCTCTGATGAACTTGAATTGCTTTAGTGGACCTCTTTTGGGGAGCTGTATTATATATTCTATCCCAAATATTTTTCAATTAGCAGTTTGGAAAAAATTTGTCCCAAATAATATTTTTGCCAGACATGGTTTGTTCATCCCTATAACCCTGGCCACTTGGGAGATCAAGGCAAGAGCATTGAGAGATCAAAGCCTTCTGGGCAACATAGTGGGAATTCATCTCAAGAAAAAAAAAAGTTGACAAATATCAAATAGATTATTATTTCACTGTAATGCTCCTAAGAACCACCCGAAGACTCATATTACTATATCTTAACACCAACAATTTCAGCTATGAACTCCTTAGCTTGCCATCAAAAGGTATTTTCTCCTTAGCTTGCCATCAAAGGACATTCAAACTCTCTCAGCCTCCCTCACTAGCCTCACTCCCAGGTATACTTCCTCAAATTTCCCTCATTTCCCATCAGTGAGGCCAGTGGGTCACCAGTAGCAGAGTTGTGTGAAATTCTTATTCCTGAACTTCACACAAGGACTGACTCTGAAACTCAAGAATACCTATATCAGAAGAAAATCCCAAATGACAGTGGTGTTTATACAGCCTAAGGTATGTTAGCATCCTTGTGGAAGCTCAAACGCCATGAGCATGTCTCTAGCTTTTCTCTCAAGCTTTTGGAATTTGGATATTAGATACACAGATTCCCCACCCCCACTTCCTCTCACCTGCCAGTCCCCATTATCTACCTGAAATTATCCATCAAATTCATATGCTATGTCACATATCAATTCATCTATAAAGGTGTCTCTATATCCACATTCCAGCAAGATTAACTGCTCTCATTACTGTACTCAAATATTTATTATTTATAATATAAAATTTCCCACATTGAATTATAGTCAATGTTCTCCATGTCTCTCATGACCACTACTCTGTGAGTTCCTCAGAAAAAGGTGCTTTGTCTTCCTTATATTTGTTATATTCACAGCTAATTCAATAAAAGTTGTTGAAGTAATGAGGAATTGTGCATTTTATAAACACAATAGAACAAATTCCTTAGTGAGAGTATTGGGGAATGGCATGTTCAAGTGCTGTCATTTTGATATTCTGGTCTCGGAAATTCTGTGTGGCCAGATGCAAAGCAGCTCAATTCATATTTTACTAAATTTCTGGGTATGAATGTTATGTAGTGAACATCACCTCATTTAAAGGTGCTGTCTGTACGGGGGAAAATTTATGATGAACTCCGGTTCTATTCGCCTTGAAATTTGAAAGGACTATTAAGGGCCATAGGCAGATGGCTTGCACATATCACATTCCCTTCCCTGCAAAAAGATTACACTGAACTCAAGTACAGCCCTGTGAGATTTTAGGGCCAATCACTATGAGCAGAAATGCCGAGCGTGTCTTCAGAGCAGAGGCTGTAAGTCTGCAGATAGGTTCCATGTTTGTTTCCCCAGGCTACACAACAGACCACATCCTGGCTTGAGACTACAATATTAGAATAGAGGCTGAAGCAAAATGCAGCTAACCCATGATGCCCATGTAGGGAGAGGAAAAAAAATTCTTTGTTTTTGTAAGCCACATAGCATTGTTTGGTGTATTCTGACTGAGAGAAAGCTCTTGTGACAATGGACACTTGAAAAACCATAAACAGAGTTCCCCAAGCAGGTATGGCTATAAACCTGAACATTTAAGCCTTAACTACTTGGCTGGCTTTGGTGAGAAATTTAAATAATTTTTGAGCTCATCTGAGAAGAGGAGGTAACCAAAGGGACACTTAGAAGTGTGTATGTGTATGTGGGTGTGTGCGTGCATGTGTGCTCGTGCAGGCACATGTGTGCATGCATGCAGGGACTTTGTTGTTAAACTTACTGAGGAATCTACTGGCATGTAGTGCCCAAGGCTACATATGCTGTACATCCCCTGGGGAAGAATTGTCCAACGCAAATGCCATTGCTCTGGTGGGGGGAAACTGGCCCTCACACACCAGTAGATTCAACATTTCTGTTTACCGTGATTTCATAAAATGTTTGCACTGGAATTTAAATCTTTATTCAAATAACTTATTGAATTGATTAGTTTGTCAAAAATGTTCTCATGTTCTTGCCAAGCTCTTGTTCAGACATTCATTGCATTTCTAATTTCATGGTACATTCTCAAGCTAGTTTCTTAACCAAAGGGTGATATTTGAGGACTAGGCTCAGTGTCCTCCTCATCCTCAACAAGATTTTCTTTGTTACTAATGTAAGTATAAGGTTATTCATTCCCAGTTTTTCCAGTTGTATGTCTTCTTGCCCTTTAAAAAATATTGATTCTCTTTTGCTACTTACCCTAACAGATGTCATACATCTGCAGACTGTCTTTACAGCTCCTTTCTCCTTTGTCTAAAAATACTGTACATATTTTGATCTTTCATCAAAAGCTGATCCTGCCACTTCAGAGTCATCCTTGTTGCTGTGCTCTGATTTTCCTCGGTACTTTTTTGTTATTCCAGAAAGAAATGTTTCTAAAGAAAATGAATTCTGTCTTCCAGAAGGGACTTTAGTAATATATTCCAAAGCTGATGAATCTTTTTCAACATCATCTGATAGATCAAGCATCATGTTGCATCTCTTGGGTGATACCTGACATTGTAATCTCATAAGTAAGTTGCTGTTTCTGTCAACTCATTGCATTCTCTGGCGTTATTGCTGCATGTTTTTCTCCCTCCAAGTTATTCTTGTGATTTGCATTTAATATACACATTTCTCACTTATGCCAGGGTGCAGCTATAATGTCACTGGCCTCGCTGCTTTTAGCAACATCTCCCAATTTATTATCAACTGTGAGATTCATTGGAACACTTCTATTCCCTACTATTTATTTAAGTATCATATTTAACTTGCACCTTGGAGTGGCATCTAACATGAAGTAACCACATGCTCTGGTGAAATCCAAGTATCCTGAACAAGTATCCAAGTATCCCAAAATCTAAAAAGTCAGGCTACCAACGTAGCTTCTCCATTATGGATTTGTGTGTGTGTGTGTGTGTATGTAAGGAGGCAGTACCTGGGACTGAAATCAGCAGTCCCCTACCACTGAGCTGCATCCCCAGTCCTTTTTTTATTTTTTATTTTGAGATAGGGTCTCACCAAGTTGCCCAGTCTGACTTCACACTTGCAATCCTCCTGCCACGGCTTCCTGAGTAGCTGAAATTTCAGGCTTGTGCCACCATGCCCAGCATCTCTAGGGATTTTTACCATTAGGCCCGACAATTTGATGACTGAAAAATTTGACTTGTCCTGAGACCCAGAAAAAGATGAGATATAGAAATCTACATCAGAATTTTGAGCATAAAATTACTTAAATGACTCAGTGATATCAGTAACTACTTTCGGAAACAACAAAATCTATGAGACCAAATCTATTTTCTTCTTTCCCTAAATCTGGATTTATTATATATGTTGTCTGAAGTCATAGAGTGCATTCCTAGTCTTTTATTCCATTTTTTTTATCAAGCTCAAGGAATGTTAATATAAACTGAATAAATTCTGTGATCACTGTAGCACCTTATAATGATGTGTTCCCAAGCTGCATATCATGGTGGATTATTACTTCTTCTTTGCAATCTTTCATTTAATATTTCTTACACTGGTATTAATATTCCTATTTGAATTCATTTTAGAATTCACGAAATGCTACATCAAATGTTTTGCTAAAATCCAAATGTATTACATCTCCCACATTGCATTCAGCCAGTAATCTTGTAATTCAATAAAAAAAGCAATCAGATTTGTTTGGCATGATTTGTTCTGTGTAAACCCATGCTGCTTATGCTCAATGGTGCTTAAATGATAAGTAGTGCTCAACGCAAATTTCCTCAGCTAACTTCTCATTTTAGCTCAGAAAACTCTATAGTATTTTTATTCATAGATTTTTCTCCTGACACATAACTAGTTTCTAGGCCCTGAAAACTAGAGAACAGAAAAAGCAAACTAGCTTTATAATAGTAACATTTATGTCACTGCTTAGTCCATTTTCTTATTGGATTTTTACAGATGTGTTACATGGATACTTCCTTTATTCTCATTTTCCTATAACGTAGTCGTAGGAAAAGAATTAATTAGTGAAGGACAACAGGACTATGAGAATACATTTTATTTCAAAGATCTCCAATGAGAATTAAAGGCAATGCACTGGTTATAGTCATACAAATACTTTATATTCATCATATATTTTAAGAAAGTATTAGCTATAATTTATAAACCTATTGCATTAGATGGTAGCAATTTTAATTCTTATGGATTCTTTCACATGACCCTACTTTAAGGACTTGTTATAGGTTGCTGTACATCTTCCTAAAAGATGTGTTGGAGTCCTAACTACAGTACCTCAGAATGTGACCTTATTTGGAGATAGGGTTTTGATAGAGGCAAGTTAAAAGTAGGTTATTATTATAGACCCAAATTCCAATATGACTGATTCCTTGTAAAAGTGGGAAATTTGGACAGAGACGGATGTGTGTAGAGGGAAGGCCATGTGAAGAAAGACAGAGAGAAGACAGTCATCAAGGAAAGAGGCCAGAAATATATCCAGTCTGCAGAAGGTATCAATTCTGCCAGAACCTTGATTTTGGACTTATAATTTTGTAGAATACTAAGACAATAAATTGTTTAAGCCATTATCTGTGGAATTTTGCCACCTTAGAAAACTAATAGAGTATGTTAACTTATATGTATATTAGTTTGTTCTCATCATTATTTCTCTTAGCTTATACTCTTCTGTAACCCAATAAATATTTCTGGCTTTTGCTAATCACTGCTTTTATGCAAATGTGCCACATCAGCAGGCTTTAAGATTCTAAAGGCATCAAAATACTCTTGAAAAGAGTGGAAGGACAAAAAGAATAGTCTAATTCCACTTCTGAAGATGGATAACAATAGGACTGGGGATGTAGTTCAGTAGTTGAGTACTCTTCTGAGGATGGATGATATTTTTATTTTTAGTGGCTTTTAGAAACACTGGACAGCCAGCAGATAGTATGCTTCTTTTTATGTTGCTAATTACCTGGGTGACTTACTTCTCATACATTGCTCAAGGGCTTGATGGGACTCTAACACATGTCCCCATAGCTTTTTACAGTCAAGGAGTACAGACACAAATCAAAGGAAAACCCTTGGGTTCTCTCTTTCTTGGGCTTTGGATTTTGAGTGAAATAATACAAGAATGGGAAGAAGGTTGGCAATTACCAACTTCAGCAACACTGACCTAAGTAGAACATCGATTATCTACTGGTTCAAGGACTTTTTTCTTTTTTAAGCTAAATTACTACCATCTTTATCAGTTATGTCATCTACTCATTATCATTCTACTAAACTTGTCAACTTAGGCAGAGTAAATAGTGCTGATTTATGTTTATGAGGACATATCTAAGTTAATGAGCCTTAAAATCTATTACATTCAACTTTGAACAAGCTCAGGTGCATATCAATCCTTGATTGATAAAATGTAAGGTGTATTAATATAAACTTAAAATTTGTGATAACTATTGTGGGTCACCATATATAGAAAACAGAAAGAAAATTTAAAAATACAGGTATTTTTATCTAGGTGTGATGATTTGATCATAACAGGTTATTCCACAAGGAAAATATTTTAACTAGGATTTCTGATCTAGAATGCAGGTAAAGAGTGAATTTATTTTCCATAATTGGAGACTAGAAGTGGAAATTGTTGAAAACATTCTTGGATAATAGTTGTAAACTGGGACCATCCCAGGCAAACAAAATCTATTCCAGTTAAACTGGGGTACTGAAACAGATACCAACTCAAGAGCTTCCTGCTATAAAATGACCACTGCAGTGGACAAGTAGATGGAGGGCTAGAATTGCCCATTGTTAGAAGGATTAGGTAAATCACATGTATTATTTTCTGTGAGTATCAATCATAAGGCCAGTTGTTGGGGATGTAACAAAAATAGTAGTTCCTGTCACTTGGAACCCACAAACACTATCATATAACCTCCTCACAACACAGTGAGGAATCCCAGGGTGTACATGGACACAGCGAGCGGGCATTGGATCAATACATTCAATCCAGGTGCTCAGGACCAAGGCAGTCAAGGAGTTAATGAGTAAGCAATCTGCTCTGCTTGATTCTTGAACTTTCACATTCTGTTGCATCAGGAACCACATACCCTTACGCTTAATGATTTATGTGTTATTCCATGGCAATAGGTGTGAAAGAACTTAAACACTGGCATAACTGAATGAAAGTATTCTTGCTTTTCATTGTCACATGCAATATGAGTCTACTTCTTTATTTGTACTTCTTTTGCACAGGGTCTAAGCCATGTTATTTAGGCTAAATGATAAACCACATTTCATTATGTGTTTAGATCTACATGGGCTGCTTTTTTTAGTTTGAGAATAGAAATCAGCTTTTATAAATCTGCTATACCTTCCATAGAGTCTACATATCCACTTGATTTGGACCAAAAAAGTATTTAATCAACTGATTTTATAGCAGTGCTTAATATAAATTTGTAGAATATTTGCATTTAGGGATTTTGAGATACTAAATAAGTGGATTTCCCAACTTAGAATAAATTGAAATGAGTAAATCCAAAGTCTATTCTAATAGGACTCAGTACACAATATTTTTTCTCCTTTAGGATCTATATTATCTAAATATTTATTTTCATATTTCTCTGTTTTGGTTGTAGAAATATGCCTCAGGGGTTGTACATAATCACAAATTCCTGTGAAATTAAGAAACAAATTCTGAGGAAGAGGGCATTTTTCAGTTCATTCTATTTCATAATTTTCTTGACATCAAAAATCAGAGGAAGTATACAAATTCATCGGAATGATAACTTTTAGGCTATCTGTAGTATTAACTATTTACACATGTAAAACAAAGAAAAAAATTAATTTGAAATACATCTTATTTTGACCTCATGTTGCATATTTAAGGAAAAATTATACAAAATAAGAGAATCTGGTCTTTTCATATGCCACCCTTTCAATAATGAACCGAAGGTTTCATCCCAAGCAGATGATTCCAAACAAGATACCTTAATCTGTTATTAATTACCATATTTGGAGGAACAGGTTTTGAAAGGCATCTTAAAGACATTTGGAAAGTTAGAAAAAGCATTCAATTTTTGTTTTAATTTGGGAAGTCCTTAGTGCTTAAGCTAAACAATCTGGTGAAGGGGTGGTAGGGAGAAGCTTAGTTTATCTTGTTAGTCTAATTTCACATTAATTAAATATTAGCATAAATGCAGCATATGTTTCAGTTTGGGAATTTTCTCCTTTAAAATGCTATCTACAATGATCAGTCTTAACTAGTTTAATCATAATCTATGGCTTCATTATGTTCATGTCTATACGATATGTTAATCAAATATATCAATTCAAACTAAAGAAGTATGAATATAAAATATTTTTTCAATGTGGCTTATTTTAAGGGGTTTTTTGTATTTATTAACATACATTTAAAATGCTGAGTTGTTTCAAAATATCTGATAAGTTAATTATTTGAATGTACTTTTTTCTCCCTGTCACAATTATTGGGCTATGTAGAAATAGTGTTTATACACAATGCGTCCTTTTTTTCTTAATAAAGCTGCACTATAAAATCAAAGCCAACATGGTAAATGAACCACAGTTAAATTATTAGGAACATAAAATTGCAATTTTTTTTTTACATTTCTGATCCTAACATATAGCTAAGTGTTTCCAGGAGTATTTTAAATAACATTTTAATTAAGAATAAAAATCATTTTGAAATAAGTGATGATTGCACACTGGATGCAAATAATGCCACGGAATTGTATACTTAAGAATAAATAAAATAACAAACATTATGTTAGATATATTTTACCAGAATCTTTCAAAAAGAATGAAAAGTTTTGTTTTAAAGAAATTAGTATTTAAGGCTATTTTGAAGGGTAAAGAAAGTATTTTGTGGCTAATTAAAATTAGAATAACATTTTACAGTTTAAGTAATGTCACATGCACTATTTTACGTCTTAATTTCCACCAACTCTGCCAGTTAAATTTACATTTTAAATTCTTTATAGGACAAACAAGTTTAGTAGTTATTTCAAACATTGTCATTTTTATAAGATAGCCCCCTTTGCAGAGATATGGTATTACAATTAATATGTATTTATAAACAATGTCTGTGCTATCAGTTCTACTTTCTATTTTAAAAAACAGGTTTTGCTTCATGAGTCATGTGACTTTGATTTACCTATGTATCATAAGTTTTTTGAGAACTCTGTTTTTAGAAGTCCTGTTTAATAAATAACATAAATCATGGAGACAATGTGTACAACTTTCTAAAGAACACATCTTTTTTGGGGGGTCATTAAACTGTATCCTTTAATGGTGGAAAAATGTGATACTTTAATCATTTTGATTTCAAAATGCTTGAGAATTTTATAATTCATGGCTTGTTGCTTCTGTTATTTAAAAACTAGTGCTTGATTTCCTTTATAGTTTTTTCCATAAGAAATATTCAAAAACTGGTAAAAAAATTTTTTAAATAATACTATGTTTCAGGGAAAAATGTGAGTCATCAAAATAGACATTTTAGTGACTACAAATTAAATCAGTAAAGTAGCTGAATCCAAGTTATGAACTTGCCTTTGATCACTTGGTATCTTGACACAATGACATTTTGTTTTTGCCATTAGCCTCAGCTTCTCATTGGACAAAGCCAAGAGAAATGGAGGAAGCAGCATAAGTCATGTTTCTGTGGTGCTTGGCCTAAGGGACTCACTGAAATAATTTAGACAAATTACTTCCTAAAATTTCTTCTTGAAATATTTATTGAAGGGATTAAATGAAAGGATATTTAAAGAAATTGGAACACAGAACTGGAAAAACAAATTTATTAAGTGTCCTAGTACCTAAGTTATCCAGGAAGTGAATGGGGAAAGAAATGAAAGAAGTAGTGCAAAGACATTACTGAAATGATTTGGTCATAAATTATTAAAATGATCTAATAGGATTAGAAAACAGTCTAAACTTTAGATGACATTTGTCAGTTTTAGATGTGCCACTATTCAGAGTGATCAAGACCGTTCCATATTTTCAATTTCTGGGCTTTTATTGTAGATTTAAATTTTGAGCATATTTAACTTGCTGTAATTACATGAATTTCATAGCATGTTTTCTTGAACCATAAGTATAATTTTAATACAATCAAGTGAATTAGAAAATTTATTTCCCATAGAAACATAAATATAATTTTAGAATGGAACTAAAGAATATTAGAGTCGATATATACGCAAAATGAAAACCTACCTTACATATGAATTCTTAAGTCATAGCTATTGTATATACACTTTTAAATGAACATTCTAAAATCATCAATATTCCTATAAAGGTATCCACTCATCTAATCAAATTCTCTTCTTAAACTATACTTTTCCATAAACTTTTAAAATGTCTTTCTAAATGAGTCTCATGTTAGAAAAAAAAATCAAACCCTAAAAGTACTAGTTGAGTTCTCAATAAATTAGATCAGTTCTCCAAAGTCCCCAGGAAGCAGCCAGGTGGCCCCCTCCATCCTCCTCTGGCCTCCATGGTCAAATTCTTGTGTCACATCCAACCCAAATACCTTTCTGAAACTTGGCTTTTATGCATTTCTTATCACAATTACACAATATGTACATTTGACTTAATTTTCTTTTTATGGGCTGGAGCGGTAGCTTGGTGGTTACGGCGCTTGCCTGGCATGAGCAAGTATACAGGTTCAAACCCCAGCACCCACATACACAACTAAGTGTCAGAGCAAGGAAAGCCATGTAAAAAACTCAATAAAAACTGATTCTCTCTGTCTCTTTCTCACACTGTCCTTCTGTTTTTAAAAAAAATAATAATTTTCTTCCTAACATTATTTTTACCTATGTTGTACAGGTTTTAAGAACTATTTTCCCCCTTCTCCATACCAAACTGAAACAAGAAAATAGCTTACTCATTTCCCATTAATTTTAACTTTTTCCTTTTAAGAGTCTAAGTATTGATATTAAGCGGTCTTCTTCTCTGTAATGTTTTGACATTATAAGCTCTGAAGTGGACTGTATGATCAAAACAATGGTTCAATTTAGATACTCCTATGATCTGTCCAAATGCAATAAATTTCTTTCCTCGTCATATAAAGACAACTTGGCTCATTTTTACAATTGTTCCTTTAATTAACAAGAGCACAGTCTATGTACTATTTTTACCAAATAAGCGGTAATCATTTGCAAATGTTAAGATCATAGAATAACTATTCATATTAACGCTAAAAGAAATTCATTTTAAAAATATAACCTGACTTGTAAATGATTAACTGTGCTATTACTATTATCACATCTCACTTTTTTTCCCCATTAGTGTTTATCTGGGACAAAGGGGGGAATTGAATAATCTAATATATTGAAGTGATTGCCAGATGGACTAGTGGAATCGGTGAACTTTCAAAACCATGCAGATTAAGAGGAGTGTATCTCAATGGTAAACAAAAACATTTCATAATAGAGTCTAGTCTTAGATCCCTTGATGGAACTCTTTTTGTCCATAAATAATTCAGTTATAATTTTTGTTACACAGGGTCTTCACCTATGGTTGCTGAAGCACAGTTTCCCCTGGTCCCCCTTTCTCATGCCCAAATGCTGCTAATTCCTGGAACCTGTGAATAGTTTCTGTAGTAAAAGTACCTTGGCACATGTGAATAAGGATCTTGAGTTGGGGGCGATTAGCCTGGGTTAGCTGGGCAAACCCTAAGTATATTTATAGGTATCCTCAAGATGTTGGAAGATTTGACCATAGCAGAAAGGAATGGGACTGTGAATCAGAGGTTGTTGTAATGTAGGTAGAAGCCAAGGGATGCTGGCAGCCTCTAGAAGTAGAAGTAACAAGGATCTGTCTTCAAAAGGGATCAGTCCTACAAACATCTTGTCTTTAGGAACTGGCCCTACAGAAACCTTTGCTTTAGCCCCATACACTGGTTTTGCATTTCTGACCTCCAGAGCTATAAGAGGATAATCTCGTGTTAAGTTACTATGGTTATGGTAATTTGTTACAGAACACTGAACCTCTAGGATCCTTCTGTGATTTGAGAAAAATGCTCTGCATTATCTGCTGTGTGGAGTTTTATTTTAAGTACAAATTTAAGTATAAATTGAGAAAAAACATTTTTCATTAGTTATTTGGGACATAACATCCTTTGCTGTGGTTAATTTATTGGGTTATTAGCATGTCATCAACAGGAGGCATTAAATAGTAACATATTTCTTTTAGTTTCTCTTACCAAGATGAAGGAAGACATTATTTCAAATTTCTATGTTTGAATAGCCAATTCAATTAGAAATTCAAAACACGAGAATCTTGCAGAAATCAGCTGCCAGATTTATTAATCTACCTGAAAATAAGAACATAAAAATACAGCCAAACAAAAAGTAGAATAAAAACAGAACTTAAAAAAATAAGAATAAAAAAATTTGATACATTTCCCAAAAGAGTTTATAATGCAACATTTTGAACCCTTCTGTATTGGAAATATACTTGCTGTTGGCCAATTACTTATTTAGTTCAGTGAGTCACTACCATGAACAGTAATATATAGAGTCTGTCCTTAAATATTATGTAATTAATACCATTTCTTCCTTTGATGTCTTAAGATAACTCATGGCCCAATTCTTCCTCACTGACTGACTAGACCAAGAATATAGAAAGAAATAGAAAAAAGAAAAAAGGAATAGAAAAAAACAACCCTCAATATGATTTTCATTTAGAAAATATTTTAAAGACCCATTTAAAATTTCTCTTCAATTTCACCAAATATCTCATATACCTCAGTTCTATTATTAATAAAGTTTCCACTGAATATTTTAAAATCTGTTTTTATTCTAAGTATTGTAAATGGCCACATGAGCACAGTAGGGCATAAAAAGACTTCTGATTTTTAAGGCATACATATTAGCCCATAAAGAGCCAAATGATATATGATGAGTATATAGAACAATTGTTGAGATCACAGGTTACACACATATGTTGAAATTAGGAATTTTTGTAGGAATTAATGTGAATGCTATTGATTTGGGCATGTAGATTTCCCAATAACCATTTGATTTAGAGAAAAAAATGTGATTTGTGTAATGTTGGAAAACAGGTAGCAGGAAATCATCTTTAAACAGTTCTGTGCTCATTATGAAATACTTTCATAGGTTTATTTTGGGTTCTTGTTTAGAATTTTTTATGCATTTATCTGTAGACTATTCTAAAGCAGTTGCTATTTTAGGACATTAATTGAACAAAATTCATAATCCTTGCTTGACTATTAACAAGCTATTCAGTGATGCCATTTACTTAAGTGTTTTTCTGAGTGAATGGAACAACAAATCCTGCCTTTAATATTTTCTCTAAATGCAAAACAAAATACAAAACAAAGTTTTTGAAACTTCAAATCTTTAAATCTTCTCTCAAACAATCCAGTCACATTTACAGGAGTGTCCAAAACGAGATGATGAATAATATCAGTGCCAGCACTATGTCATACAGCAAACTTCCTCATATTCTTTGACAGTTTGTAATTTTCCATTTCACCAAAGTTACAAAAGTTTCCACAGTTTCCCTTAGCAAGCTGAAGCTTACTCTTCATTTGTCAATGTGCATAAAAGCTGCTCATAGCATAGCATGGCATAAACTACTTTTTAAGCAATAAATGGTTTGAGTCATCTATTTTGTCCTGAAATGCTATCTGTAGTTAACTGCATTGCTTATAAATGGTCATAGTAAATTCAGCATGAAAGAGAATATTACAGAAAAAGACAGCAGCAGAAGCATTAGCATTATCTAGTATTTATATATGTTATCAACATAACACAGCAGTAAAACGTTTAAATGCATATCAATGGGTACCATGTCTAAAAATTACTATAGTACCTATTTAGTGTAGTGGATATTTTTCTTAGAGTGTTTGCTGTAACTAGAACAGCATAATATGTGATTTAGTACAGTTAATTCTTATTGATTAAATAATGTGTTTATGTACTGAAGGAAGTGAAAGGAGACAGATATTTTTTGCTTCACTGTGATCCCAGATTTAACATTTAAATGAAGATTCCAAAGGACCATGACATGTCAGTATTTAACTGAAACAGGATTCAAAATATTTAAAAGACAGTATGATTTGTAACTAAAGAGCAAGGTGGCACCAGATAACGTGTAATGCTACTGGCCTGTGACTCAGATTGGAGCCAGAGTCCAAACTTGTGCCCCTCGTTTACAGTCATGGTGATTAGTCAGTTTTTGTGAGAATTACCCATTTGCATGGTTATCCTCTACGAGTCATGTATAAAGCAAACAAAACAAAAAAATGGCAAATGCAATCACTAAATACCTTTCTACAAGAGGTGCAAAAACAGTCATTCCTAACAATTAAATTGCCATTTACAATAGATTTTTCTTTTGTACACCTGCAGAGCCTCAGAAATGATGGGGGAAATGCCCAAGGCAAATAGTCTCCAAGTGGATATTTACAAAATGTGAAATGAACTGTACCATAGATACCTAGAGGAAATGAACATTATCTTATGTTATTATGAAATCAACAGACATCATATAGCTTCATACTTAAAACCTGTAGGACCCCATCCCAAGCCTAAGTAAAAAGTAATCTCCAAATCCCTCTGCCCATTTCACCCACTCCTTCCTGTTACACAGAATAAATGTTTAGATTACTCCCACCCACCCTCAAATAAAGTGCACAGTCCATGGCAGACCATAGAATAATGCAACAGGAAAAGCCCCCTTTTTTGTATTATTCTTTAAAAATAAAATACAAACAACAAAAATAAAACAAAGACTGAAGAGAACTCAGTGATTCTCTGTATCTTGCAGAAAGAGAGAGCGTGCGAGGATGCCCTCTTGACTGTCACTCGTGTTAGTACACGTAGCCTTCGTTGTAGGGGTGGGGGTTGCAGCAGCCCCCTTCAGGCATGTAGGCCATGCTCTCATCAAAGTGAGACAGAGGCACCGTGTCCTCCTCGTTGATGTGACGCTCCATGTCTGTCTTCAGCAGTGGACGCTGATTATCTGGAAAGGCCATGGAGAAAAGGGCTTCTGGGTCACACACAAACTTGTAGACATATCTCTCTCCAGCCACCTGATGATCACATGGAGAGAAAAGCCCATCCTCACCGTCCCCAAATGGGGAGGGAAAAGGAAGGGGGAAAAACACATGGTTTACTATACAAGAAAGAATGAACAACCAAAAGACAAAAGCAATCAGTACAAAGCAGCTACACATAGAAAATAATAAAAAAAATCCTCAGATTTTGGAAGAGTTATGATTCAATAAAGGGAAATATAAAAATGACAACTTTGTTATAGTTTATTCATTTCAAATATAGCTATAAAATTCAACAGTTTGCTTGTTTTAATATAAAGTGAATTTAACATTGTTTTGTAGCATTTCACATTGGAAAAATTTTGTTTATTTTAAAGGTAATAGCTACAGTCATAAAAATTTATTTACTTAAGGTATAATGTCTCCCTCTCAATACTGCTTTCCTGAAACAAGGATAAAACTAAACATTGAAACTTTAAAAGAAAAATGTATTTGTTTCCTAATGAGACTAGTGCTTCACTGATTCACAGGGTGCACTGTCTCCTCTTGTTTCTTCTTGTTTTTTCTCTTTGCATTGTACATTTTCATCTAAAAAAGCAAAGACACATTGCCTTATTTAAATGAAAGATGAATCAAGAGGACAGCATTATCTTGGGTACATCACTTTTAAAAAATGAAGGCAAGATACGTTAGATGGAACTTAGGGATGTGTGTAAAGTGTCAAATTGAAGTAAGAGGTGTAAAAAAGTGAAAGGAATCTAAAATACGCAATGCATTCAGAGGAAATGAGAAAAAGAAATGTGACAACTGCCTGAAATAAAGGAGACATACTGCAATTTGTAGGGAATGACATAGCTCGAACTGAAGTTTTGAAGAGTAATGCTTCTGTAGAAAATTATAAACAGTTGAATGAGACAGACATGGTTCCCAGTAAATCACAAGGTGAGGTGCCCAACACCCAGGGCACAGCGGAGGTGCAGGCACAGTTCTTCGTATTCGTGTGTGCGTGTGTGTGTGTGTGTGTGTCAAAAAGACACTGGTAGCTGACTTTTGATGTGGGGGAACGCTGTGTTCATGATTTATGAACTATCTGAATAAGTTTTGGGGGAAAACAACTGCCAAAGAGCCCTGTTACTCTGAACTCAGTTTTAGAACATATTTTGCCCTGAATTTAAGCAAGATAATAATCTGAATGTTCCTGCAGTTGAAAGAACCAGCCTTCAGCAGTGTTCATGAATTTGGACATGTTTCTTCAACTGCCCTCTCAGTCCCCTGCCCTGTGAAATGGAGACCAGATTGGCTCGCTGGAAGGCCTCGCTGTGAGACCGAGAGTGAAGGCTCCAGCATAGGGCACCGCAAACAGAAGTCTCACGTAATTCTTTACTTTCCTGCTGTCTACAAAGTGAATTAAGTTATTAAAGGTGAACTGGTGAGAGGATCATAAAAATAAAAAGAAAGAAAATATCAGAAACAATCTGAGATAATAAATCCTAGTTTTCCTTTTTTTTCTCTATTGTTCAAAATATTTTCAGAAAAAAAAAATAGCCTGAATACCTCTGAGTGTTTCATAACCTGCTTTCTTTTTGGGGGGCTTCAGAGACAGACATTTACTTAAGTACATTTGCTTTTTTGCCCAATATGTTGATACCGGCTATAATCAGAAGTGATGTGATAAATGAATACTGTTTCTCCATGGAGAAATTAAACGGACAGCGTGTGACCAAAATTATAAAATCTCCTAAGGACTATGTCTTTACTCACTGCTCGTTCTTCTCTTTCTTTTTGAATAAACATTTTTAGTGCTACTACTATATTTATTGGACTACATTAACTGCTGCTATGTTTAGAATAAAACTGTCATCCAAACAAGGAAAATGATGTTTTCCACTATTAGTAATATAATCATAATGTGAAAAATGCTGTTCATTAAGTATACCCACATTACAATACTAAGATACAAAGAAAGGAATTTTGTGGGCAGATGGATCAGAAGTAAACAAGGAGGCACTGCTGTAAGCCGTACTTTCAAAAGTTAGATATTTGAATAATGTTTTAACTTTTGAAATTTTAAAAGTAATTCAGGATTATTGGTTACTGAATTAGAAATGACAGATTAAGCAAAACAAAACAACGCAAAAGTAAACATGGCAAAAAAGATGTATAATTATATGGTCTAGAACATACCCATTGTTAAAATGCTGGTATACATGTTTCCAGGCATTTCGAACTTTTGAAAAAGGACACACATGTTTTCTATAAGGTACAACAAGCATTATGATGTCACCATTTCTTCTTTTTTCATAATGATAAATTACTCTTTTTATTTTCTTTTATGTTTAGACCCATTAGTTATTTTTATTTTGCTAATCTTTTTTTAAAAAATTTCATATTCCACATATGCCAATGTGTAGTTTTTTCAATGAATAAATATGGTAATATAAATATTTTCCCCACATATTGAAATATGTAATCCTACAACATTTTTTTAAATTAAAAAGGATGGCACAGTTTTCCTCTGAATGACTATACTGGAATTGACCATCCAAATGGTGCATAAGTTAATAGAATGAGAAGAGCAGAGCATTCTAGAAAGAATGTGAGTGATGCACTGGGGGAGTACAGATGTGTCCAGGAACAGCAAGGAGAATGGCTTCACACGTATGGGGGGGAAGGATAAGTACAGCAATTAAGGATCCTCATTGTGCTAGCTATAAACACAATGCAATTTTTGCATGTTGGCTTATTAAACAACCTGCAACTGTTCACATCATATAGTAACACTTCAAAAGGTCTTCACACATAGCATTCTGCTTTCCTACATTAACTGATAAATTAACTGTTGAAAGTTTTCTTTGTTAGTTACCAGTGAACAGGGCAAATGTAAGGAGCAACATTTTTACCTGTATAATTCAGGGTCTATATCATTGTTTGATAGCATTCCTTATTAATTTATTGAAATAAAAAGATACATAATAGGATACAGAATAAGACAATAAATAAATGAAAAGCAGCAGTGGTCATACTAGTAATAAGTTTAAAAATATTTGAGAATATTTAAGACCAGGCATAACACACTATAGATCAGTGTCAAACACTGCAATAGTTTAGATCTTAGGAGTTCCCCAAAGGTCTATGTGGTCAAGTTTGCTCCCGAGCATGGTGCTACTGAAGGTGGTGGCAACTTTAAGAGGTGGAGCCAAGTGAAAGTTCCTTAGGCCACTGGGGACATGCCCTTAAAGTGGCAGTGAGACCTTGGTCTTTTCTCTTTCACTCTTTTTCTTCCTGGCCATGAGGTGAGCAGGTTTGCTCCACCATAATGTACTGCCTTGCCCCAGACCAAAGCAACAAGGATAATTGACCACGGATTGCAACCTCCAACACTGTGAACCAAAATAAACCTTTTCTCTTTATAAGGTGATTTACCTTAGGTATTTGTTACAAGGATGGAAAGCTAACACAATCACTGTATCTAAAAGCTGAGGTATATTTTGAGATCTTATAATAATAACTTTTAACTGAGAATGCCCCCCTTAATAAGGGACTCAATGGCCCATACAACCAAGCCCATATGTCATGGCTTACACTAACTTCAGGATGTGAGCTCTGCTAGGATCTACCATTATTTTAGAGACTTTTATTGTGCCAGGTGCCATGCAAAGTTTCTCAAGTACTTTTCATTGAATAATCACAGCAACTTCAATGATGTAAGAACATCACCATTTGGTAGAAGAATCTGGTTAAGAAGGTGACCCTTTCATTGAAGCTGGCATTGAAACCTAAATTGTGCCTGCACTATCTTTCACTACCATGTAGTGTAGCCAAGAGAGACAGATGCAAACCTACTGTGACATCCTGGTGCCATGTCTGTGTGAAAGGATGTGGCAGCACACTGAGCATAGTGGTTGGAGAAGAGAGGAAGGAAAAATGACCATGAGTTGGATGGGAATGACAGGAGGAGACTGCAAACAGTCTCATATGTTTTTTTTTTTTTTTTAAAGAGAGACAGTGGGTGGGGGAACAATTTTATTTAGTTTTTCATGTGACTGTTGTTGCTCCTGCACTTGGTTGTGTATGTGGTGCTGGGGTTCGAACCTGCATCTTTATGCATGCCAGGCAAGCATCTTAACCTCTGAGCCACCACCCCAGCCCCAGCAGCAGTCACATACTTTGAAAGTGAAATTTAGGGAAGTAGGCAGCAACTGAAAACCTAATTCTGCTTTATCTTGTAAGGTCCTTACAAGTTCTAATTTCTGAGATGGTAAATTACAGAGCACAAATTCCCTGTGTTCTAGAAAGCTCATTAGTCCTATTCCCCTCTGTTAAATTTCAGGCAGCAACTAGTTTAGTTTTTCTAGGCATAACTATGATGCCGTAAAAATGTGTCACAACCTATAACATGCAACTATGTTTGTCTCCCAAATAAACAAAGGATCATTATAAGACTATAGTGTCCACAATGAATAAATCATAAACAAGGTAATTTGATTTGAATATGTATATAAGGCAGAAGGACATAATAATGAATATCTGAATGTTTAATCTTTATTCATTACCTCCTTCAAAACTTTTTATTTTATTGTATGACTCACTTATTTTATCTGGACTCTTGTAAGTCACTTTCAAATATTAAAGGAAGCTCATTTGCAATAAAAAAATATACTAAACTTTTTTCTACCAACCAAGTAAGAGCAAATGCTTATTTTGAATAAATAGCTTAGAATAATAAATTATTAGGTGATGAAGTCAGGCAAGATATCAGCCAATGGGAAAAAAGTGTTTTTCCTAACAAGTACAAGAAATCTCCGAATATTTAAGAATCAGAACATGAAAAAGAAGTAAGAATTCAGTTAGTCTAAGATTCTTTATTTTCTTTGGCATCTAAAATCAAAGCATTTTGAAAATATTTATTTGTGAAGAAAGCAGCAGAATAAAAACTTCTGGAGATATTACACAGATGTAGCATCAATATTGATATGACCTTCTTTTTTTTTTTTTTACCCTGTGCAGCAAAATGGAAACTTTTATAAAACTTGCTACTTTATATATAAGATTATTACACATTTGTCTATAATGTCCATGAATTTATAAATAGAAAGGCTTGTAATACCAAAACCAAAAGCTAAGCATTTGTTAGAATGAGTGAAAACCTTGCTTCAGCAATGCAATGATACGTGGCTTTTAAAATGTGACACGCAGATTAATGTGCATCATTTCAATGAATTTTAATGCTGTATTAGCTGCTCACCTTTTGCATGATTCCCTTCTCATAATAATAGCGAAGTGAGCGGCTAAGTTTATCATAATTCATAGCTGGCCTGTTTTTCTGAATGCCCCAACGCCGGGCCACCTGCCACCAAAACAAAATTACATTATCGTGTTAAGGATTAGCAAAGGTTCACAAATATTAGTCAACTAACTACTTCTAAACACACCCAAACTTGTTCAAATCAAAAATATAAGTAAAGTAGCAAAAGCTCTCATGCTCTGAATTTCCTGGGCCCTGGTTTGCTTTTTAAACCAGGCATTCAGCGATCATTCTGAACATCACAATAGAATTCTTTGTCACTATTGTTTTGGATACAAAATTAAATGGAAATAAGGGAATGTGTTTACAACAGGAACAGACAGACTGCAATTCACCAAAATGAGGCTGGTTTTCCATTCTGAAATATGCTATTTTTTCCCTTCTTGATTTTTCAGACCAAACTATAGATTAAGAGCAGCTTAATGATCTCTTTGTGAAGGTATTTTATTGAAATGATGATAAACCAACGAAAAAAGAAATCCCGCTTAATACTGTATAAAAGAATAAACAAGTGAGCAGTGTGTATAGCAAAGAATATACAAATAATTTTTATTGCCTGAAGCAGCGTCAGAAAACAACTGCAAACAACACCAAACAGGAGAATCAAGCCTTCACTCAGAGATCAGTAACTGGATGTTCAAAATAAGGAGGAAGTGGAAAAGGTCATCATGCATGAGTCCACAAACAAAAATCTCTAAAGCAGAATGTCTACTTTGTTGTTCAGTAAAAATTCTTAGAGCTTTCGAACATATGACTTTGGCAGAGCAATGTATCTGGTTAAAATGAATTCTTCTTTACAGCTTTCAAAACACATCTCCTTCCTCAGTGTACACATCTCCCTACCTCACCACAGGCTGGGCTAGTGGAGGCGCTACAGAGAATACTGTGCAGCCTGCTTCCGCTGCCCCAGCTAAAGTCGTGTTCTCATTCATTTCCACTTTTATTAGCCTGAGCAAAATCTGCAGCTGCCATGCAAACCTAGGCAACCCCAAGAGAGCACTGTCTAATAGGGTTAGTGTCTTTCTTCATTTCCATGAAATTCCAAGTTGCTATGTCACATATACTAAAATAGCTATTCTAAGAGATCATTCCCTCTCTCTTCATTTCATTAGCAACAATCTTTTCCAGTGTTTGTTTTTCTTTTCTTTTAAAAATATCCATCCTTGTTATTTTTCACCCTCACCAATTTCTATGCTCTGAGTGAAGATGTACTTTAGTTACAGACTTCAGTATACTTTTTTCAGGGTAGCGAGACATGATATCACAGGGACAAGATTACATACGCAAGCAGACAAGTACAGTGGCAGATATATCATAATTTTCCAGAGATGAACTTTATTTTAATGTTAATGTTCTGAGCGATACTGAAATGGTGTGGGGAAAGTGGTGATAAGAAATGAACATATTTTCTAAAACTATCTTTCAAAAACTTAAGAATGGACACCAGTGAATTTTTAACTGACATAGCAGTTGGACAGCATGAAAACCATTTACCATTTAAAACCAAGAGGATGTGGAAATAAATTACTATTATTATTATCTCCTTAAAGAATAATTTCTGAATACTTACTTATTTATAAATGATTCTTTTCTAGAAACTCACTGGGATTCACCTAGACAAATAAAATACTCACAGCAAACTTTAAAATGACATTGTGGGGATCTCAGGGAGATGAGTATGATTTTCTAAATACCACACAAGAATATTTGCCTTACAAAGTTTGATTCTTAAGATGTCAGTTAATTCTCAGTACTAGTTCACATTCTAAACTAACACAATGTATTCTCAGATTTGTTTTAGTGACATATCTTCACAAAGCTAAAGGGACTGAGGCATAAAAATATGGGTATGTAATGCAGACAAAAATGAAGTTTAAGATTAACAGGGAACACAACTTCCAAGGTCAGGTAAACCATCCACTCCCTAAGGAGGTCTATTCTGTCTCCACATCTAACCCACCAGCATCACCGTGTCCACCACCATTTGAAGCTAAGGCACAATTTTCAACATGGACTGGAAGAGAGGTGGCACTACTTGCAGTGACTTCCTTATGACACTCCTTCAAATAGGAAGTGTTAGAAGCTTAGGCTGTTAGGAGATTAAAACATGGCTCTACGGCACTCACCCTTACCATAGGTGAATTGAACAGGACAATGTAAGAACAAGTATCAGTCAACATTTTTGGAAGACCTGCTGGAATATGTAACAGTGACATAAAAATCACAATCAGGTCCCAGCTCTCAGACACCCTGGTGCTCAACAACCTTGAATATGATCAAAAGACTTTCACATGAGTCCTATAGATGCTCTACTAATTATTTTAATAAGTTTTCCTGGAACAATTCTCTAGGATTGCTGATTAATTTGAAAATTATATCTCATTATCTCTAACTCAAAAAGAGATGTTAAAAATTAAAGTTTTCCAAACACAGTGAGCAAATAATCAGCACAGGCCTAGAGTCTCACTCAGTATCACAAGATGAAATGTAAAGAAATGGAAGCCATGAGTTGTTTCAACAATGATTTTGGAGACACCTTTCCTGAGTTGTTCTAACTTGAACAAAGAGCTGCCATGGAAGGGAGGAGGCAGACGATGGGCCACACAGGCTAAAGAAATTTCACAAACCTGTTCCAAAGAAGAAATTTTAACAAGGCATCACAGTCATTGCCTGCTGGAAGCAATTGCAACTATGACAGTGTGTAGCAATCAGAAATGGGATACTTCATTTTAAACAAAAGCCTTAGGAAATATTCAGTACTTATTGCACAATTCCCATTGAGTTAGTTACCATTTGGAAATGGTCTACTGACTCTGAATTACGCAGCCCTTTAACTTTATGAGTCTGCTACAGAAAAGTTGTCAAAATGTCAGTTTGCAGTACATAACAGAAGTAGTTCTTCTTTACATTTAAAAAAAAATCACAGTAACTCAGAATTTGATGGAACTTAATGGTTATCTGGCTAAATTTTCTACTTATTCAAACTTTATTATCAGATAAGTCAATAGTTGTATAAAGAACTTAATCATTTGCAGAAAGTTTATGCTTCTCAGAGGATCAAGAATTACTGACATAATTCAGTCATGTCTCCTATCTTAACAAACACAGGACAAAAATAAAAAGTCCTGTTTCTGCTCAGTTTATTTTAATCACAGGTGGAGGGAAATAACTGTTTAACCACTATAAATCCCTGTTGGATATGCTTAGTTGCAGCATGAATTGAGTCTTGCAGCGATTATTAGCGTCTTCCATGAAGTGAAGAGCACACATTCCCATCATGTTAAAGGGCTTTCAAATTACTTTGTTAAGCATTTCTAGTCTCAATTTGTTAGTGCTTCACATTTTTGTAGTTCTTTGATTTTTATCATTTAAGTACATTTTCAGAAAAACTAATTTTCTTTGACAGCCAAATTGAGCTTTATACACATTACAAAATTTGAACACTTAGCTCACCCTAAATAAGGGACATTTTCAGTCTCTGCTATTGAGTCATGTGTGTGTGTGAGAGAGAGAGAGAGTGTGTGTGTGTGTGTGGTACAAGGGAGATAGTATGAAGTAGAACCTCTAGTTCAACTAGTATATTGGTGTAAACTGGAATACACAATTGTACTAAGTAGCTCCTTTTATTTCACACTTCATTTAATACATTCTTGAAGCAAATCATCTCTTAATCATGTGTGTAACTTGCTTTCTGAACATCACAAAAGCACATATTATTTATGTTCAATATATCAGGGAATGAACACAGAACATTTAAGATGTGTGGGCCTAGTACCCCAGCTTATGAATATCTAATATATATGAAATTAATCACTTTGGGTTCCCAAAAGTTTCCAACCCTTTTTGAATTTTTCAACTTTGCTGAGGTATTTAAATACAGTAGCCAATATAATCAGTCATAGGCTTGTTAGCCAAAAATCTTCCATTGTTTTTCTTAGCTGAAATTAACTAAAGTCAATTTTAAAACTTACAGATAAAACATTTTTAATAAGACACAAAAATTTCACATAACAGTCACCTTTCCTTGGTGGTCCAAAATGCTATTGATAGGTTATAATATAATAACAGCAGCAGCTTTTACCTAAACCTAATCCTGGGGAGAATAAAATTTTAACTTGAGGAACTTTTCATGGAATTACTCAAATTGTGCTTCAGTAGTGTGTGGGTAGGGAGGCAGGGCTGAGAGGACAGTTGAACACTTGGGTGAAAGTGTGTTCTGTGTATGCATGCATGCTATCCCTATCCAGGGTCTCATTTGGATAATTTTTTATGTTCCGTGGCAACATTTTAAACTTCATCCCTGTCTTGCAATGGAGTCTACACAGTCCAGATGACTTGAAACAGATGTCATTAACATTCGAAAGGACATAATGTCTCTACCAAGCCTGTGTCTTGTAAAAGACTCTTAAAGTCTGAGTTTTCCACTGTGGCCCTTGCATGTCTTCATTCCCCACAGCTATTCTTCTCCCACCTCCTCTTACACATGACTTTGGTCCTTAAATGTTCTTCTCCAACCTTCTTGATAAAATCCAGATTGTCCAAATAATGACTACTAATTCAAAAGAACAATTCCTCCATCTCCAAAATTAATTGAGCCTCCACAGACACCTCCCTCTTTCCTAAAGACCATAAAACCTTCTGTCTCTTTTCCCAGCTTAAATGCCCCTTTAGAGACTTCTCCAGTCTGTCCTTCCTAAATAAGAAACTATGCTAATAATGTTTTGGTTGATTTTCTTCAACATTTTGTATGATGATATTCAAATGGAAACACCATGCAATAAATTAGTAATTTTAAATGTTGACATTTTTCTTTTTTGGTCCACTTTCTCATTCAAAAAGTAACCAGAATTTTAAAATTATAATTTTTGCATATTAATCAAATATATCAGTTCCTTTGTATCATAACTTATCTTATTCTCCTAAATAAAATGGACTAAACCAACCTCTTCAGGCTCAATCAGCTTAAATTCCATTCCTCTACCAGTCCAGGCAATGAAATGAGAATTTGACGGGTCATCCAGAAGAGCTACCAAAAACTGCCAGAGCTGAAGTGATCCTCGCCGTTGGTACGTGGGTCCTTCCCGATACATTCCTGGCTCTTGTTTGATATCCCCTACATTAAAAATTTTTAAATATTCATCATTAGCATCAATATTATGCTCTTTAAATAAACTTTTTAGTAAATCAATAAAAAATGACTAAACACAACCACTTTATGAAATATAGTTACCATTAAATAGAGATTTAAAATAGTTAATGGTTGAATAAACCAGAAATCTGTACAAACTTACAGAGAATCATATTTAATATGTTCAGGTCAATATAAAGGTAAACAGATACAGAATAAATATACAGATGACATTTACTTGCAAAACTTTTGTATAACTTTTTTTTATTGACTTTTTTAAAAACCATGGCATCGAGGATTGGAATGTATTTCACTGGTAGAGCACTTGTCTAGCATAGGTGCAGACCTGGGTTCTCCAGCACCATACACAAAATTAGTAAAAAAATAATAATTGCCATAGTATATACTCATACCTATTTGCTTTTACTGTTAATGCTATTACTCACTTCTCTAAGCAACATTGTGGAGGGAGTAATCAATTTTAAGCTAAGGGCATTTTATTTGTACAAATTAAATTGTGCAAACTATAATTTGCAAATACCTTATTGACCAGTACATGACAAACTATTGAAAATTTTAATGCACATATTTCAAAGTAAATGTAATAGAATCATAAACTCTGAGTTAAATAATGTGCACTCTATATAAATTAGGAAAATCTCATGGGTAATTCAGGGCATACTAGATTACCATCAAACCATCTTTCTTCTACACCTTCATATACCTTCATAAGGGAGCTATCACTTTTCACCTGGCAACAAATATAAATTCTCTCATTTTACTTTATCTCTTGTTCGCATTTCATTCAAATGAATTTACCAATTTAAAAGTAGGCACATCAGAGATTTATGTGAAAAAACTATATTTTTAAGCAAGAAAAATTTGCTTATGTTTGATATATGTGGCATTCGTTTATAGTATTAAAATATAGTAAATAACAATAAAGGTGTTAGCATTGCAATATTTCTATTATAAATCTGGTCAGTTATCTTGGCTTAACTTAACAAAACAAAACACTTAGTGTTATAACAACTGATTATTCACTTCTATCTTCAGTGAACTGTCTCAAAATATGTGGACTGGGCATACTGGGGATTAAGTGTGGAGGATCAAATGAGTATATCATTGTTAATGCATAAATTTATTTTCTCCACTAAAGAAACAATTCAGACAGAATATATTTAAGTAGATCTATCAGTACTAATGTGAATTTACAATTTCTGTAGTGCTTCTGCATATAAATGTGACTGGTTGCACTGACCATGGACAATGAAAAAATAATTCCCTTATTTTTCTTTCTTCTTGTTTTCCATTACTTATAAAATGCACATCAAACACTATCTTTCAAAAATGTTTTCTTAGTATAAAATTGAAGAGTATTTAAAAGGCAAAGGGAATAAAAAATTAAGACAGGTAGTTCTCTAAACATCACTGTAATTCTGGCCTGTCGATTATAATGTAATGTTGTCCTAGCTTTAGGATATTTTTCGTCCTCACATGTCCTCACTAATTTTAACATTACTTAAAATATGAAGCTGACCACAAACAAAACAAACTGATGAAGGTCATTTCTACAAGTAGAAGCATTAAGCTTCTTCTTAAGAGGAATGGTTGTATTTTAAGAATTGTGATGCTCTGCTAATGGTGCTAAATAGCAGTCCACACATCTGAAATGAGGTTTAAAGCATTTATTGTAGAATAAAGCCAAAAAAGTGACCTTGATTGGAGTTTCAATTCTGTGACTTTGAGTAAATGTAGCAATTTTTAAAAATTTTATTGAAGAGTTGGGGTTTCGTACAATCATAAATGCATACGTAGTGACAATATGATATCCCCCTAATCCTAAATGAAGCTAAGGATGCAGATTTTCCCAAGACTTGCCATCCCTTCCAAATAATATAAAAGTGTGAGTAGCAAATGCCTGGGAACACAGAGTAGTCTTCAAGAAACTAATTAGAGATTGAAAAGCAATCTGAGCATGTACTTTGCTGTTTAAATAATGACAATTAAAAAGTCTGAGAGCTCCCAAGTCATTATAGCCATGATCCCCAAAGTTTGTGCAATCAGCTAATCAGAGGGCCCCTGCTCGTTTCCTGTTTAACAATCAAAGCAGGAAATACACAGACCACTCTGAACAACCACTAAATGAATTAACTGTTCACTATTTACCCAAGCTTCCTCATATATGCCAACTTTTGCCACTCTTGTCAAGAAAAAAGATACTATATAACTTGACACTCTCTTATAATATCTGAGACCTTTCCATTGCAGCAGCTAGTGATATTTAAAAAGATGCTTTCCTAACTCCCTTTTAAGCAATTACAAAGCAATGCTACATTAGTAATATGCATCTTCCTTGAAAAAAGAGGGGCTAACAATCACTAACTAAATGGGCAGTGATACTGTTTCTGTGTTCCATAATGCATCTTTTCATGAACAATAAAAGAAAGGAGGGCTTGCATTAAGTCCTCAGTGCATCCACAGTAGCATGCTTTCTGCCCTCCTTTGTTAATTACAGGATCAGCTTTCAATAAATCTCAAATAACAAGCTGCGTGTGCTCAGCAGGGCAATGGAAAGACCCCCTCTTCCTCTACACAAACCTCGGCAAGCATGACACTCTTTGACTATATTTTCAAAAATTGCCTCTCTCATAGAAAAGAAGAAAAGTGTTCTTAATGAGTAGAACAGACAGAGAATTTGTAACAGATCATGTTTAACTAGAACTGGGTGCAGGATAAACACAGTGCATAGAAGTCTTTAAGTAGGGATGTCTACTATTTTCGGAAGAGGGAAGGGTGATCGCTCCATTCCCTCTTACAAAAATCAAAATTTGAAGGACAGTGAAAAACCTACCATCGAATTTTTCTGGCACAACACAGGTGTCATCATAAAACTGCCTGGGGCCCTTTTCAAACATACACCCTGTGGGGGGAAATGGGATACATTTATTCATGATACAAATTTAGCTTGTCAGCACTTCAAAATATAACCATTAACACAAAAATTGTGGCAGAAAAGTGATCCTACCACTTTTCAGCTCTTTGACTCTGGACACATTTATTTAGCCTCTTTGCCTAGATTCCTCATCTATAAAATGGAAATGACAGTAATACCATCTCCCTACCACCTTACAGCATTGTTCTGTTGTAAGGATTAAATGATTTAATGTATACAAATTTAGAATGGCACCTAGCATATAGTGTCATGCAAGTTAGTTGTCCCACGAACATTGGCAAACCCAGGATTTATAATGTATCATGTCATTTTCCAGTTTCTTTTTAGTTCTTTTATTCAATGAAAAGACAGAGAAATCAAAATGAATTACTGGTATTTACTTTGCATTATTAACCTGGTGTTCTAGAACACATTTATTTTATACTCCTAAATTTCTATAATAATATCTAGGTAGGTAACCTTAGCTTTAATAGCCAAAATAGTTGGGGGTTAGGGAGAACTTATTTTTTTTCTATAGCATAACTAAGTCCCCAGAAAAATTGCAAAATAAATGACAGCTTTCTAAAATGATTTTTCTCTTCCAGATATCCTTGACTATGGACCTTAATCTAATTGATGTCATCCTTAGTTACCAGAAAGAAATTTCAGCTGTGCATGGTGACACAGGCCTATAATCCCAGCAACTGAGGAGACTGAGGCAGGACGACTGCAAGTTCAGGTTAGTCTCAGCAATTTAGCAAGACCCAGTCTCAAGATTAAAAGTAAAAAGGACTGGGGATGTAGCTCTGTAGTAAAGCATCCCTGTGTTAAATCCCAATAAAAAGAAAAGAAAAAAAAAAGAAAGGAAAGGAAAGGAAAGGAAAAGGAAGGGAAGGGGAGGGGAGGGGAGGGAGGGAAGGAAAGGAATTTCATATAGCTTACAGTTCTACTCCTCAAACTATTAGTCTTTATGGTGGTTATAAAACATAAGCAATGATAATTACATTGCAATGTATCTGTGCAAAACTTTGGGTTTCAAATATTTTGGATTTACCATTTTATTCTATCCTTTAAATTTCTATGAATATCATCCAAATAAAATAACCAATATTAGACTTAACCTAAAGGAATGCATCTAAGCTTTAAGAAGCAGTGTTTAGGTCAAGAACTATATACATAATCCCAGAAATCCTTTAGAGTGGATAATATCAAATTGGAATCACTTTTATCTACTATTTCGTAGATGTCAAAGTCTGTTAGAGCAAAACTTTTCTATCATGGTTACCACAAAATATATCTGTACTAAAAACTCCTCTAGGTCTCTTATGTGAAATTCCATTCTTAACAATTACTTGTCTAACGGTGTAAAATCCAGGACCTTCAAATTTACTGTGTTTTACTATAGAAACAGACCTATGACTTTGGTATATAAAGGCAAAACTGAATATTAATTGAAGATACATTTCAATAGATTGCACCAAGGTGGGCTCATCCATAAAGCAAACATTCTACTTAAAACAAACACAAAAACAAAAACATACGGTTGTTGGAAACAAACAAAAAAACTCAGAAACTCACTTTTCACCTGTTTCTATGTATATGAGTCATGTTAACAACCAAATACAAACTATCATGATCCCCCAAAATCTTCCTTTTACTCTAAAAAGATAACATTTTAAAATAATGGTTTAGGGAAGATGAATGAGTTTTCTAAAAGTATACAATGGTTCATTACATGACCCCATATTTGGAATGTCCAGTTATTCTTAAAGATATTTACAAGGAATTTAGCTATGTAAGGACTTACCTTCTGTTCTGCTGGGATGAGCCAGGAAGCCTTCTTGCCTCATGTAAATGGAGTGGCAGCTAGGCACTTCTGAAAGAAGAAACAACATTGGTCAAAACTGGATCTAGAGCTGAAAGGACACTGCTGTCAATGGACAGGATGCGGATAGATAGAAAAGTTATAGAAACTGACACAAGTCCCCATGAGGAGAACCTGTCAACATTTTAGACAGGACCCACACACCAAATGGAAGAATGGTGAACACTGATTCTCTTGAACAGGCATAGTAATTCAAGGTTTTACCAAAATCAACCATGCTCAAGTTCAGTTCTAACAGCACTTCCACATGAATGTGATAAATTCTTGAAACACTATCCTGAGTTACATTTTGGGACACTTATATAATGTATCTCCTGGCCACCTATGTGCAAAGCAAAAATCAACAAATGGTTCATCCATGATATATTTATGAACACTAGACAGAAATTATTATGGAAAGATAAAATAGATAAATTTCTTAAAACTTTTAAGGCAATTGCAATTTTTTCCCACAGAAAGCCATGACTCACTTTTTCATTTTGTTAAGAATCTTGACCATATTAAAAACAAAATCTAAAACAGAGATGGAGCAACTTCATAACAAACACATATTTATTACCCTAAGCGTGAAGTCTTCCCTACATGACCAAGGCTACTCATCCCACAGAAAATAACCTTGTTAAATAGATAAGCCTGGGTCATAGAGATGGCTCCAAACATCACAGGAAAAAGGAAATAAACACAGATTAGGCACAAAGGTTTAAAATTCAAGTCCTCATCTTACTATCAAAGAAGCTACATATATTTTCACAAACCACTTTGTGTCTACATTTTTATAAAGCAAAGGTTTGGGTCTAATGATCCCTGAAGTCAATTACAGCCCCAGATTCCTTGATTCTGAAAATAGATGTTCACTTACATAAACAGAAGCAGATCCATGATGAAGTCAGTGAAATTTGAACCTTAGGACCTTCACATTTGTAAGAGTCCATTCTAAGGCCCTGCACCTAATTTTGTATTTGCAGTTTTATTTTCTCCTTAAAGAGTAATTTGCCATATTTTAAAAGTTCAGTTCCCACAAACCTGGGTCCGACCCTATGTATGGCAAGTACATGTTCTACAGGAATGTATAAACATATGTGATTCAGATCGTTGCTATTATCTGTATGGGTTCCTGAAGTTTTCTTATAAACATACAAAAATAAATTTATAAGATGCATATGAAAAACGTGCTACTTAACACAAAAAGTCTTCCTTGCCATCATTTGAAGTAAACACATGACCCTGAAAAAGTAATAATAAACATTTAAAGAACTTGGAACCAAAAGTCCCTTTACTTCATAACTTTTGTAACTATCCATCTACACACCTTGTTATGATAGATAGCACTATTTTCTGACCCCAGACGAGTTCTTCCTTGGTCCGAAATGTTCCATTTTTTTGTGTCAATATGATATTTTTGCCTAGTGATGGATGCTTTGGGTGGGGGTGTCCAGTGATGAACATCAGCCACCATGTGAGGGATTTTTCCCACAGAAATAAAAGTTTATGTATTATGGTTTTAGTAAAAACTATCCTGATGACAATCCATAATACTACCAACATTTAAATATATGTAAGAATTGATAACTTACAAGTTGGAAATACAATAAAACTGATTATTAGCCATTTTATTCTAATAGGCCTTTCTTTATAGAAAGTGTTATGTAGTATATAATTCTCACTCCACACAAGGCAGAGTTAACCCTGTGTCCCGACATCAGCAGTATAGTAGATTGTGATATAGTCGTCTTTTATGTTGCTAAACAGTTTAGCAATCATTTTATCTCAACTTTTTAACCAGTGACACTTCAAACTAATTTTTTATGTTATTCTGATTTATTACTAGGCATAAGGTCACCTGAAGCAGCTGGGCTGGAAGGGACAGTGTTAATGAATGCCATCAGCTCTGCAAATGCTCAGAGGCAAGTATTTTGTTCTACCAGTGTTGACACCCTGCCACAAAATACTTTTACTGACTGCTTCACACCTGGAGTACGGCTGTAAAAACAGCTGGCTGACTCTGGAGGCAGCTAGAGGAAAAACATAGGCTAAACTCTATTATGGTAGGTATGACTAAACATAGTATTGAGTTCCCACAGGGGGAAAAAGTAGGAAGAGAGGAAATGCAACATTTTTGAGAAATCTGCTATTCAAAGTTGATGTACACCTTATAAATCGTTCATATACAATAAAAATTAACATAATCCTGGAAAAGCAGACATCTGACGCCAAAAATAAGATATGATACAGAATTTCACTATAACATTCATGTATCTATTGAAACAGCCAATTTGATTTTTATTGCTGTATTTACACTGTAAGATTCCTAAAAAATTCTACCTGTTCATCTGTGATATTTAAAATATACTGGTTTAAAATTCATAATAAACTAACGACCACGTAAGAAACCTTATGTCAGAATCATATTTCCAACGGCCTATCTTGTGATCTAAATTCTAAAAAAGCAATGGATAACAATTTAGAAAAAAAAATGAGACTATAATTGTGTTTTTGCCAATTCCTACTACTAGCTTTTATACCCTAGAGTAAATAAAATTAACATCTAGCTCTTAAAATTGAGACACTTGGCTAGCATTGTTTAAATCCAGTCTATCCTTAAATTGGTACCCTTTTTATGGTCCAGAGAAGCCTGAAAAATATGGCTAAGATGTTTATTCCCATAAAGTAACTA
Source organism: Aplodontia rufa (assembly GCA_004027875.1). Classification (NCBI taxonomy): domain Eukaryota; kingdom Metazoa; phylum Chordata; class Mammalia; order Rodentia; family Aplodontiidae; genus Aplodontia; species Aplodontia rufa. The sequence goes on from PVKS010001246.1 coordinate 52,499, forward strand.
AAGTCATGTTATCCTAAAGTGATATCAGTTAATTTATGACTATCAGAGTGGGTCAGACTCTAATCAAATTGTAGAAACATTTCCAAAGTGATTATTCAATCAAATGACTAACATGGTTAATTAGGAGCCATAAACATTGCTCTGAAGTTCATCAAAGTAATGACTTGCCCAGAAAAATTACTGCTAATTAAATTGCCTGCTGCTTTCATTTCTACCTTATCTAATAAAAACTCCAACTGATGAAGTTTGGCATTACATTTTAACTTTTGCTAAATGCTCAACTAAGATCCAAACTAGCTAAGCAGCCACTTCAAAGGCAAATGTTTTGTGTTCGGGAGTGGGGGCACTGTGCATGATTTCACTTCTGTCTTTTTATGGAGTAAAACTTCAAAAATTTAACAATAATAAGCTTTGCCGTATACAGAAACATCAAGACGACAGCATGTTTACCCTGTCCTATTATGCATCCCTGGATTATAAATTTAGGATTGCTAGTGTAGCAGAGTGATGACAAAGAAGCTCTTTGTCACATCTGATTCTAAATCTTACATCTGGCATTTCAGGGCAGTACATAACTTTTTTTTTTTTTTTTTAAGAGAAAGGGACAATGAGAGAGAAAGAAAGAATTCAATTTCATTTAGTTTTTCATGTGGCTTTCATTGCTCCAACACTTCGTTGTGTAAATGATGCTGGGGTGGGAATCCATGTCTTTGCACATGCCAGGAAAGCAGTGTAACGGCTGAGCTCCAGCCCCAGTATGTGACATTTTGATAGTTCTTTGACATCTTCAGCTCTCAACCTCCTCAACTGTGAAACAGGAATACTAACGCTGACCTCAGTTCTTAGTAAGACCTTGTAGGGTAAGTCAAGTGCAACATTTCCCACAGTATCCGCACACAGTAAGAATTAAATGTATGACACTTACTATTAACAATCGAATCCGCTTTCAGTGATCCTCATAAGCAGATATGGAGTGAAGCACAGTGCTTAAAACTAGGAATAATTACATATTCAAATGAGCTACTTTCGTAGCTTAATTTAATGTGTGGATATGTGTTTGTTTTCACAGAACTCGAACCCAGGGGTGTTCGACCACTGAGGTACATCCCCATCCTGTTCTACTGTCTATTTTGAGACTAGATCTCACAAGTTGTGCAGGCTGGCCTCACACATATGATCCTCCCGCCTCAGCCTCTCCAGCAGCTAGGATTACATATGTGTAGCACCATGCCCGATTGATGTTCTTAAATCACATGAGCTGACTGCTTTGTTTCTTTTCTTTTCTTTTTTTTTTTAAGACAGGAGGAGAGCGTGAGAGAGAGACAGAGAGAGAAAATCAATTTTTATTGAGTTTTTCACATCATTTTCATTGTTCTGACACTTAGCTGTGTACGTGGGTGCTGAGGTTTGAACCTGTGTACTCACACATGTCAGGCAAGCGCCATAACCACCAAGACACCGCTCTAGCCCCTGGTTTGTTTCTTATTAATATACATACATATTCCTAAAGATTCTGCACAAATCTATTAATCTATGGCATTTAAAATACGTTGATTTACCATTTGTGATCTATAAAGTTCAACCCAGAGTCTTCTTAGACTTTTTAAACATTGGTGGGTATGTCTTTCAAGTTTTTATTTTTTTATAAATTAGTCCTTAATATTTATTCCTAAATAATATTGGTTCAGAAAGTTTTACATTAAGCTTCTAAATTAAATTATGAAAAATAAACTTAGGACCAAAGCTTTTTAGCTATTTACAAACTGATGAATCAAAGAGCTCTATAACATAATATTAGTACTGACCAAATCAGCTTGCTGAAATTAAACTGCCTATAATTTGTTACAGATGAGTTCATGGTGATGAAAGATGATCTAATATGCAGCAAAAATTCAAAGCAGCTAAGCACTGCCGTCATTTTAATGTATTAGTTAATATAGGTACAATTTTAGAAAGAATTAAACTAACACTCCAAGCTACCTGATTTGGTTAATCTTCACATTTGGTAATACTTTAAAGTCCTTTTCAAATTAAGACATGCAGCCAAAAATCTTTAAAAAAACTTAAAAAAAAAAAAAAAACAAAGAACATACTTTCTCTATCTCTCAACTTGCATTTTAAGGCTGGGAAATATAACACCGATCTGGCAAGCCTTACCAAAGCTTTGACCACCACATGCAGTTTGGAATTTGCACATGTAATACTCCTGGGCACTCCTCAGATTTGCATATTTGCTGCCCAGTTGTACAGAATGGAAATTCACCTTTAGGGCTTCATTTGCCTAAACTTACTAAAAGCTACATCAGGCCAGAGCAGAAAGAAAAGATCTGCCCTGATTCTTTGAGACATCTCTACAGAGATTATTGAAATTGCTTTGTTACCAAAAAGTGTGCAAAAGTGGGATTATCTCCTATTATAAACTCTGAATGGGGGGTAACTATCTTTCATGTGATCTTCTCATTAAATTCCTGTAGCAATATTCAGTGTATAACTTTGAAAACAATTTCAAATGTCCTAAAGTAAATGAGAAATCCCAGAAAATAGGAGTTAAGTTTGATGTTGTATTTTAATGTGGTTTTGATTTCATGTCAGTTCAAAGATAGATTGATTATACACTTGACTAACTCCTCATCGAGTTAATGTGACAAAATCAAGTCCACATAAACTGGCTTACTGTATATTGATGATGGGAGACAACTTGACACACGAAATATCAACAACCAAAATGTGTTATGTAAAAACACACCTGAAATTATCATGTATTTGATTTGAAAATGTGTGTTTATGGGTTTGTGTGTGTTCAATATATAACTAGGAGAACCAACCAGTTTTTTTTAATTGTTTAACAAACTTTTTGAAAATGTATCTATTACCTTGAAAATATTGAATTTTATAAGAACCAAAGACACCAATTTCTTGTCAATCTTTTCTCTCTTTGACTTCATACTTCAGTAGTTTGTTTTACCTTCTTATCATTTCCTATAACTTCACAGATTATGTATAAAAACCCAAAATTTTCTAGATTGCATAAAATAATATAAGCTTTATGAAGATGTGTTTAAATGTGAATACAATTTTCCTCTGTCTTTACATGTGCCACAGTGAATATATTTGATATTGTTAATCAAAAAACCTATATATTTTAAAGTTTCCTAAAAGGGATTTTAATGGGAAAAAATTGTTATTCCCATAATATCCATCTATCATGGAATAAATATAAAAGTAATTAACTCTAAAATAACTCCCAGCCCAAACACTCAAGTTTTCTGAGACCTATTTGTGACCACTCACTATACGGTGCGATGTCTGTACCGTAAAGAAGGCAGGGAAGATGGATTTGGCATATATAAGTCTTAGGCAGGAAGTGATGAATTTAGTACTACCTCATTCACACTTAAATGGGATCTTTCTCTTTAGGGTTTTCAGTAAACTGTAAATAAAGAAAATGTAAAAACTGCAGAGATATTTCTCCACCACAGCCTAGATGTGTTAAATCTATTCTTAATAGACTGAAGGTAGAGAAGAACTATGTTGGTCTTCACTCATCATCACGCTTGCATTGTGAAGGAAGGAGAAGTACATAATGCAGCCACACAAATCCAGATATCTTTGAAATTTGAAGGCTGAAAAGCATCAAATAATGGTATAGATTTTTACCTACAAAATCACAAATTTCCCTTGTAAGCATCTGTAAGTTTTTTTTTTTTTTTTTTTTGGACATAAATAATGATCAGATCCAAACAGGATTAACAGACGATTTACAAGGCTAGGAATTTTACAGATTTTACAAGCCTGTGGTGGTTTGAATATGAATAGATGGAGTAAAAAATAACATTGAAGTGATAGGAAATACAAGTATAATTGTGAATTAGAATTTATTAGGTAATCCCATACTCTGACAATTAACAAAGGTTTAAAAGAAAACGTAAGGAAGGATGCCATTAGCAGCCACAATGACCCACAAAAAATTCTGAAGATGTATAAGATTTAATGCTGAGTTTAAATCCCCAATTGTCCCCAGCTAGAATATACATGATTTGTAAAGAAACACATCATAAATGGCTTTGTCTTCTGGGTTTCATCTTTCCTTGAGTTCCTACAGTGTTCAGATAATTTGTTATGTTTGCTCTGAATATGAATACTACCAGTAAGAAGTTCAAGAGGGCCGTTTCCCTATGTCAGACAGTGAAACAGTACAGTTTCTTACTGAACTTCCACAATATAATCAGTTTTGTGTAAGCAATTCTCTTTCTTTGTCTTATCCTCTAACCATGAACAGTATATTTTTAATTTTTAGAAATAATGATGGCATCTTATTCAAGGACCAGTACTTTTTTAAAAAATTTGTAGAAGTGAAAACAGACCCACACTAACAAAAATTATTATTTCCTGAGCCCCTAATATGTGGCAGACACTATATTAGGAACTTTACAAACATAACCATATTTGATCCTAATGAAAACACTAAGCGATGTCAGTTATTAGCCCCTTTTTATAAATAAGGAAACTGAGGACATGCTCCATATGATGAAATTAGTAAACAGATGTCAGGCCCAGGATGCAGTACATTTTCAATGTCACACAAATGGGTGGCTTTACTTTTTAATGCTAAGAATACATTAAAACCAGATCATGCAGATGACACAATAACTGCAGAGACCCACACATTGAGAAGAAGATTCTCTATGATGAAGAGTTCAAAAACACTTTCCTAAGTCACAAAGAATACTTAAATAAATCACAAGGACACATGTTTGTCATTCTTTCAGTTTTGTTTTGCTTTTTGATTCTTTCCATCTTTCTCTTTGAATTACTATTCTTGTAAACCTTTCCAGACTGCATTAGAAGCAATTAAATATAAAGTAACAATAAGCATCTATTTATTCTGAAAAGGGCTCCTTAAAAATTATTTCAAGCCATTCATATCGTAGATGGAAAACCTTGTAAAATAAAATATTTCCCTCCTCCTTTTATCTATGAAAGAATTAGCTCACTTAAATGTAGATACTCTTGAAGCATAAACTGCTTTACAACCATGTTCTAAACCTAAAACTACACATCAAATATATGTATTTTCTTCCTTTTTTGGTCGCATTTGTGAAATACACAAAAATATACATAGGAATAGCCAAACATACATCCCTAAACTGTCTCATTTCATCTCAAAAACCTCAGTCCCGCTTATAAAAACTGTTGTACGTTCATTTCACCCACTGGCAGTAAGCAATTCTAGGCCTCAGTGTCCTGGTTGTTTTGTTTAAAAAGAAACTATAAATTATGTGCTATAAAAGCACACTCCTCCCTCCTCTTAATTCCTTTTCCAAGCTAGTACAACTAACAAGTAGATTATCCGTCCCTTCCCCCTTTCCTGCCTGAAAAATCCAAGTTAGACAAACACAGTGGGGTTGAAATGACATATGTGAATGGAATTCAGACCCGGCAGTTCCTGTTTATGTTTCTGATTTGAGAGTGTTGTCCTCTCATTCACTATACGTTAGGAACACTGCAAGGCCATAATGGTGTCAGGTTACATGCAAGCAGGACCAATGGGCATTAATCATTACTTCCAGTCAACTAGCAAAAGCAGCAGCTGATGGAACACTACACCCTCAGCTCTGTATAAATGGACATTCCAGGGAGCAAGGCGGTGTGTGTGCGCCTGCGTGTGTGCATGTGTGTGTTTCCTTTCAGTCTCCATTTTATGAATGAAACTCCAGGCTCTATACAGTCCATTCATGTAAGAGGAATGCTTACAGGGCTCTGCCCCTAGGGATCAATCAGTCATGGATAAAGCTGATATGATTGGTTTAAGACAGCCTACAGCCTTCCATTACTGACTTAAAATGCAGTCCCTGTCCATTTGACCTGTGTTAATGCATAAAGAGTAAATCCAGACCGTAGTCTCAATTCTCAAATCAAATCACTAGCAATGCCACTTACTGTAACTCTAGATTTAGAGCATATTTAAGCATTTCTTAGAAAAACTGATACAGTAGACCACAGTTCTGGTTTCAGAGGTTTGCAATTTTAACTCAGAAATGAATGAGGAAAACTCCTATGAGTGAGATGTGCTAAAGAATAAAAAGCAAAGTCAGATTGTAGGGCCAACTCATGACCTCTATTATAATAACAAAATCAATTAAAAAGATTCACTGTCACTTTTCACAATTGAAGCATCTAAAAATATCAGAAATTAAGTGAACTACTAGTCCACAAATCACTGGCTAAGTAAAGGAAAATTATCTTTGGATGTTAGAGAAACAGATAGGATATTAACATTTTTCCAAAAGTTCCATAGCTCATTTTCTAAAATTCCCAAGAGATTTTCTACTTGAATTTCCCTAAGCAAAAGTTTTAGAGTTAGGAGGTACAAAAAATAAGCTGGTGTGTTTCAGGAGAAAATGTGCCCTTAAGCAAATGATGCTGTGTAATGGAATAGGGCCAAGGCTCAGCCACTGGGAGTGTTACATACCAGGTACAAAAAGCCAAAGGTCATGGAACCAAAATCATCACTGTACTGGAAATTACTAAAGATTGCAATGCTTAAAAGTATCTAGAGTTTTTAGGGAGTAAAAGTTACATATGAGCAATTATGGGAATGATTTGTAAAAAGTCATTCCTAAACTGAACAGTGTTAAATATATGATGGCTTTTAAATTGAGGGAAGAACACATTTCTATCTTCCACTATCCTGAAGGGACGTGGGAAAGCAGTTGCAGTCAACAGTTCCTGTGTACATCCCTAAACAAGTCATCGAAGGAGCATCACCATGTCTGTAGAAGGGAAAAGGAGAAACATGGCCCTGTCTTTCGTTTTAAGCCTTTTCAGGACTGTATAATATGACATTATGACAACTTCATATTTATTTAACTTTCAATTTACAACATTTGGAAAGTAAAATAGCAGAGAATAACATTATGGTCATATTCTAGAACTCAAACTGAAATACTTGATAGAAGAAGGTGGGGAGATGGTTTATGACCCACCACCCAGAAAAAAATACAGAACAAACTACTGAACAGTAAACATACTCCAGATTATTAATTCCTAATTAACAGACTTTCCTCAAGACTTTAAGAAATATTCAGTGCTCTTCTAGGAATTACTTTAACATAGTTCAAAGATATATAAATAAAAATAATGAAATGAATCTGAATATTTTCAAATGTAATATCTCATATTTTAAAATGTAATATTTTAAAACATTTTAATAGGCTGTATGAGTTTCATTATTCAATATGTTTAAAAACTGATGGCCATAATAGATGGAATACAATATTGTAATTATTAGTGACTGGATATAAAATCCATAATAGATTGCTTGGAGTAGTATTTATACTAAAGTATAGATGGTCTCCAACTTATGAGGATTCAACCTTATGATGGTGGAGAGTAATATGCATTCAGTAGAAACCAGATTTGAATTTTGATTATTTCCCAGATAGAGACATGTGGTATAATACTCTTTCATGATGCTGGGCAGTGGCATCAAGCCACAGCTTCCAATCAACCACAGTCACAAGGGTAAACAACCTATACTCTGCAGTGTACCATTGTTCAGTTACGATGTAATTTAGGTGCATTACACGCATTAATGACTTACAAATTGTCAACCTAGGATGAGTGTAGAAGGATGCAATTCCATCCTAAGTTGAGGAGCATTATCTGAGATATTTTTAGGCGTTAAGAGTTCTAGATACTGTGTTTTTTATGTTGAGCTTTCCCTCTCATCTTAAAAAGGAGACAGGTCTTGTGATAGATCTATAGTTCTCAAAAGAGAAGAATGCATTGAAAAGAACCTGTGACTCTCCTATCCTTCCTAAGGAACATGAGCAGTAAACACTATTCCACTTCCTTCCCCACTTTATCTGAAAAGAATACCAACTATCATTTAATTCTTAAAAAAACTAAAATAGAAAAAATAATTCTTCAATATGAAATTACTGAATTGTAAGTGACATGTGAATGTTCAAGAAGGGGAAATTATATATACTGGGCCCTCCATTTAGGAAATTATGAGGACTGCTAGTTTCTGATGCCTGGTATGATCAGAGGAAATATCTGTTACCTTTACTTCCTACTTCCTGTGTTCCATCTAAATTTATTTGCATTTATCAATAGTTTCCTTTGTTTTATTTTTATTTTTTTATTTTTTTAGTTTTTTTTTTATTTTATTTATGAGCAACCTTACAAGATTTTAACAAAATAATATAAAATGTGTATATATTCTGGATATTGCAATTATCCCCAGGAGTGCACCCCCCCCCAATTACCCTCCCTTATCCCTCCCTTCCCCTTCCCATTATAACTCTAAAAAAAGTATTAGATTGTAAAGCTTTACATCTTATCTGGATTTAACTCATGTTACTAGACCAACTTTCTCATTGTTTCTCAATAGTTTCCTTTGTAATCGCTGTATTCCTTGTATTTCTGGTTGTTTATGTGTCCCAATTGCTTAGAGAGAATGTAAGGAAATTTAGTAGCAAACATGTAGAAGGTCAATTTCCCTAGCATATATATTCATAAAAATTATTTTAAAAGTAAAGTATTTATGTCTGAGATATGGCTACACTATTAGAGGTAACAAATTATAAATAAACTACTGCATATTTTGACTTTATAATTTGTTGGGGTTTTTTTAAGTTTTTTTTTTTTTTTGCAAATTTGGTCAGTGGATTGAGGTTCTGGAAAATCATCTCCAAAGATATGAAGTACTATCTACTTGTATTGTACACAGATGCAAAAAATGTTCCTCCTGTTACTCAATGACTTTTATCCAATAACTTTCACTTTATGGCAATGTTACGTACTCTGCAAGGGGAAGCCCAAGCAGTGTATGCTAGAGGCCGCATTGGGAATGACTTCACTGCTCCTCTACTATTCCATAGGAAGAGTATTCACCAACACAGCAAAACAGAATAACATTTACAACATAAAAATCTTCCTCTTCTGCCATTTCGGAAATCCAGGAGTATTTAAATCTTTTCATTAAACTGCCAGCACAGGCCCATGAATCCCGGATATATTTGTCAGTTCTGACAGATGAAAGTTAAACATATTCCAGTTTTAACATATTTAACATGAAGTAAAAATTTTTTTGTATTGATTTCAATATTTCTCTGCCTACACATAATTTTTCCACAAGCTTAGGACAGACACTAATTTTTTAAATTTAAGTCTTTCTACTGGCCTTTGTCAAAGTCCTAAAAGTGATAAAGATGTATATGGAATTCATAATAGGAGTGAAGAATGGATGAATTTAAAATGAAGGATGGAAAAAGGAACACACTCTACTTCCCAACTTTCCTTACTCTGTTTCAGATACTGGAGTACCTCTTAAGTTTACTTCTCAAAAGCGGATTCAGCTGACAAAAGTTTGAAACTCACTGTTTTACTTAAACTGCAAGCCATCAATCTATCAAGTATTTTAAGAAAACGTCATTTACAGAAAGTAGACCCAGGTAAATTCAAAGTTGATACAAAGAATTTATAGCTAGGTAGACAATTAATTTGCCACTTTTGAATTGTTTATTTTTCACCTTTTATAGAAGAACTTCTATAAAAGGTCACTTCTTTCATACTCTCAATTCTTAACAATACCTACTGTACATTTTAAAAATGAAAATATTAGGCATCTTAACCATTTACATAATTTGAGGTCATGTATTTTTCCACCTCACAGCAGTAAATACCTAACAACGGCAGTAAAAATGTGGGCATCATCCAATATGAAGTGTACTCCTCAAATTAGGAAAGGCATAGCTTTATAATGTTCACGCTGCTGTCTTTATTCCCTGGATCATATAGAGAACATTTAAAATTTGCTGAATTCAGATTAAGATAAACGATCAATAACACATGCAATGAACTAAAGTATTTCTCTCCATATTCTGAAAAATTACATAGAAAGACAAACCATGAACTGTGTACTAAACTAAGAATTAGAAAATCTCTGGTTTGGTGGGGTTTGACTATTTTAGGGCATATTTGTGTAACTGATAATAAGTGACTTAACTTGGACGAGCTTTTGCTATTTATCTATAAATCTTGGGTGTGAAGGAATTTGAAGTAGGAGCTCTCCAAGAGCTTTCAGGGGCATAAAGTTATTGTAATCTTATTTCAGTCTTTTCAAATATCTATTTGCATAAATTTTTCCAATTTAAAACAGTACTAACATTTGCCACGGTTAAGTGTTTTGCCCCCAAATCTAAAGGCCTAACTAGTACCAGCAGGAGTGACCCTATAAAAATATGATTAAAATTGCAATTAAATTAAAAATGAAAGACCATTTTCTTCAGCAAATGTCAGGCTTGCCCCAACACTCCACTACTATTTCCTCTTCTATATGAGCTCAGCTTTCCCCATCTTATTTCAGCAACCTTCCTTTTGCCCTTAAAGTTTTTCTTTCATCCTTTATGTTCCCAATTCTTTGATTAAACTGCAACACCATAAGGCTGCAATTTTTAGACTAATTAGAACAACAGAATAGCCTCAAGGGCTAGAAACTTCATATTAATGTATTACCCCTCCAGCCAATTCCTAGGCTAATACTTTAATACACCACAAATGTGAAAGAACACAGTACTAGTGGTGGGAATCACACAGGAGGCAGATGAACATGAACCCCACCAAGCAGCACATTCACTTTCCTTCCCCACTCTAAGGCAGTCCTAGACCAGGACTAAAAGTCATTTGAGGCTATATAATCCCATCTTTTCACTTAAAGGAATATTGTAATTAATTTGGATACTTCTTCAACTCTAAGTGGACTGGTTTTTTAAAAACTAATGCTTATTTGTCTGATTAGGAGAACAGTGAAACAGAAAGAACTTCATCACCCGGTATTTCTATGTTGGGTCTTATACTGCATGAATCATGCCTTACTTTTTTTTTTATTGACTCAATAGTCTCATTTCATTAGATATTTTTAAAACCTGATTTGTTTTATTTTCTTTTTAAGAGAGAGAGAAAGACACAATCAATTTGCATTTATTTTTTCATCTTTTCTTTTTATTTTCCCTCCCTTAGTTGTGTATGTGGTGCTGGGGTTCAAATCTGAGTCTTAGCCCATGCCAGGCAAGCGCTCTACTGCTGAGCCACCTCAGCAGTAGAGCCCCTAAAACCTGACCTTTGATGGCTGTGTAATATTTCTTTTGTTGGTGGCCATAACTTATTTTGCCATTCACCTATATGTAAAAATACTTCACTCTCTTTTTTCCTGTCTTGCTCAAACATTCACTGGGCATCTTTCACTATTTCTTAGGATAAATTCCTAAGAGTAAACTACCTGATCAAAGTTTGTGAACACTGTGGACTGGTATTTTCCTAAAAGCAAATTTTTAGTTTCACATGCCCACAACCACTTCAAAAATAATCCTGAGCTATCAAAAACTAAAATGAAATGAAATAGCACAATGCCAACCAATCAATACATGCAAATCTAAATAAGTATGCTGTCATAAACATTTAAAATATCTTACTCAGTGGGCATTCTGAACTTCCAAATCTACATACATAAGCATAAAAAATGAGTAAATATCCAAGAAACTAGGAAAATGAGACACTGTGTATGGGACTCTGCATGAATTTGGGACTCTCCAAATGAATCACTTGACACTATTCAATTCTTTTTTATGTGGTCACTTAGCCATAGAGCAAAAAAAGAAAAAAGGGAAAAAATATCATGCTTGGATTTGGAAAAACCCAACAACAAACCAACACCCTACTTACTGCTATTAAACTATTAAGCTATAGGATGGAAGGAAAGCAACATTAGTAGATACATTGTATAGGAATTTTTAAAAGGATATGAAGGATATAATCATATCACACTGTATTCACTCACTAAATTGGATTCTTAAATACCTATTTCTTATCTCCTCTCTATTTTCTGATCCAAGTGCTTTTCTCATGTCCTGAAGAAACATCTCTACTCTAGTAATATAATATTTTGAATCTTTTATCTTAAATATTCGGCACTTGTAATTGCATTCCTGTAATTATAATTACAACTAATAGACCTTCCATTTCCCATGTCATAATTAATGCCAGGCTTTTTAGAGCACAGTCATGCTGTCTTTCCCCTTACAAGGCATCTTTTATTGTTACAACATTTATGGTATACTGCGTTAGGCAATAAAGGACCCTAGAGGTCTTCTCAAAGGATAACTGGATCATAGATGCTGAGTTAACGGACTTAGAAAATGTTTCTTACATTGTTTTTAAGCCAAATATAGAATTTTTCCTAATGTGCTCCTATTCAACACCAGTAGCTAAAGAAAGAAGGTATTCAGTGATAAATACAATAGAGTTATTTAAAAGAATTATTTTATATGCACTCAGCAAGGATGTAAAAACTACTGACAATAAAACAAAGCATCTAGAGATCGTACGTTTTGATGACAATATGTGACACATACAGAGGTATTAACTTAGTTTGGTGGCCACTAAAAACATATCGTGATATCTGAAGATTAAATTTATAATAGGCCCTGGTTATATTGTTACTACATGTCTTTTCAATCATTTTCAAAAATTCCATTTTTACCATTTAACTCTTCAAACAAATTAAACTGAATCCTATTGGCAACATTGAAATTGGAATTCAAAGTGGTATACAACTGAAAATAGCATAAAACTAATAGCTTCTCAAATATTAAATAAGACTTTTACAAGCCATTTGCACTATATATGGCACACTCAGAAGAAATATTCTATATACCTTTTAAATGGAATGATGGACTGTGCTTTTAAAGCTTATGACTGACACAATCTGTGCTTCTGAAGGTCACACAGTGACTCAAGCCCACAGGATGTATGGCCCACAAGTAATGAAATTAACTATTTTAGCACCAGCTCTTCTATGCTCCCTTATTAGGATCCTTAAATCTCATTCCCATTTATCTACTCAAGAAAAGTGACACGTGTGCAATACCTTGCCACATATAAATGTGCATGATATATAAATACAGGAAGTTATATATGGGTCAATTGCAGAATCAAGAAAGAAGTTTCAGCATTTTTTTTGTACTATACATATAAAAACATTTCTAGAACATACAAAGAAACTTTTTAAATATGACAAATAATTTCTTTGGAATGATTATTTGGGCTTATTTATATGACTTCCATGTGTACTATCTTGAAACATTGATAAATGAAAAACAGCATTGCAGCAAATGGTTTGTGGGGCTGAGTGGTAGCTCAGTGGTTATGTTGCTTGCCTGGCATGTGCAAGGTCACAGGTTCAAACCCCAGCACCACATACACAACAAAGTGTTGGACAAACAAAAGCCACATGAAAAATTAAATAAAGTTGATTCTTTCTCTCTCACTCATTGTCCCTCTGTCTCTTTTAAAAAAAGAGTGAAATAAGGATAAATAAATTAACAGGATTTGAATTTACAGAAAGAAAAGAATTTTATCTATAATAAAGTCTACTGAATTTCAGGGTTCTTAATTAAAGATATGGACAGATATATAAAGGTCTCAAGTGAAACTACTATAAGGAATTTCAAGTTCCCAATTCACAATCTCTGAGATAAGGTTAGTAATTCTGCTAAAGTTGCAAAATTAAATGTTGGCAAATTAGTATTAACATCTGAAATAGATCTTAAAACTTCCTAGTTTCGGACGGACCCCTTGCTTCTTGACAGACTGTACTTTGTTGTACTTTCTAGCTCAGTAAGGCAAAACTAAACTTCATAAATGAACCTTAAATCCATATTTTTGAGATTTCTTTCTTCAGCTGTAAGAATTCTTACTTATAGACCCTTGGAATCTTTAACACCCATATTTTTTTAAGTTATAATGAATAAACGTCCAGTGCAGAAGAGTATCAGTTTATGAGCACATGGTTTTAAAATAGCAGCGCAGTAGCAAAATAGGGAAAAATATAGAATTAATTTAAAAAGTTACAATTTAACTCTCTTGGGCTAAGAGTATGCATAGCTTTATAAATTGCACTTTTCTTTTACTAGTTTAATTTCCATATACTCTTTTGACCATCTGCTCATGCCAAAATGGTTTCTAGTCCAACCCTTCACATAAAGAGGAAGTTTCAAATAAGGGATAAAATCAGATAGATCCCACTTATCCAATTTGACAACAACACTAACCAAATCGACCAGGGAGGTGAAAAGGTGCTTTACATATAATTCTATTAAAACACAGGCCTACCTGAATCATATGCAAAGTCTCTGGGTTCCTGTTTAATCATCAGAGGAGGGGGGAAGCTTTGGCTGGCAGCACTGCCAACCATGGTGTTATGTTCATATACTGGGTCATGGTACTCCTGCTTAAAGCCTTGTGGTGGGAAGGGGATGTTTGGCTCAGACATCTGGCGTTGGTACATAGGACGTCCTTCCCTTGGCATTGTCGGCAAAGGAGGAAAGGAATTACAGGGTTCAGAAAGCTGGCGGCGAAATCTGGGGAATAAAAGATTGTGTTTCAGATAAAATGATAACATAAAATATTCCTTAAAATACTGGTATAATTTTAAACTCCTTTGTGAATGAGCATAATACCAACTAACCAGAAGTGTAAACATTTAATGAGCACTAGATTTAATTCTCTTCCTAGGTCAGGAGCACTATGACTTTTCATCATGCAATGACTTGTGTTCACCTTTTAATTTATCCTTGGCAGCACCATATCAGCGCATTACACAAGTTAAAGGTGTACTTTGAGTAGAGAAGAAAACATGAACTATTTTGAGTAAGTGTGGTTCTGGTTCCTAACTGCTAAAATACCCAATGTTAAGTCAATTGGATCATTTACATACCTTCCACAGAAAAAGGTTCTCACATATCTATATATAAGAAAAAACAGGAAAAGCAGAGTCTGTTCTCAGACTGCATCTTCAATCTTTTAACTGTTACCAAACTAAACAAAAACCTATTTTTTCATTCTCCTTCTATGACCATCAGTTTTTAAGAAAGCAAGAGAGCAATGACCACCTTCTTAAATTGGTAGGATTTTTAATTCTTCAACAGTGTCCTAACTAACATGATGTTCCAGTGAGAAATAAAACCTGATATGAAGAGGAGTTAAATCCAACCCGTTTTTTAAAAAGATCACTTCTTTCCAATCAAACAACAACACAGTACATACCAGCTTAGATATACATACAATTTGCTTAGAATAAGCTGTCAGGTTGATTAAAAAAAATGTCATAAATATACAGCCAATCACTAAAGATGTAGATGTCATGCAATACACAGATTTGGAACAAGTCAGAGGAGCAGGTAATGTGAAAGTCCTGAGGCCTTGGCAGAAGGCTTGAAGCCAGTCCTCTGCTCCTTCGTTCTTGTTACACTGTAAGGATTGACTAATCATATAATCATTCTGTTCCGTGTTTCTTATCTATAATATCATTGACCCACCACAAAGATGTGGATTAATTAAAGATTTAGAAGTGCTCTAAAAATGCCCCAGGAGTACTTAAAAATAACCTATAAAATGTATCTGTGAACAAATATAAGCCCATTAACCCTCCCCACACCCTGACTAAAAGCATTCCCGTGACTTTAATTTGGAAAGTTAGCATTTAATTTCGGTAATGTTAAATGAAAATAAGGTAAAAGCTAAAGAATTGCGAAGCAATTGCTTTAGCATTTCTAAGAATGCTCCATCCTGTGATTTAACTCTAGGCTCACTGACTGCTATGGAAAGCACTGAAGTTCCACCTACACCTGCAGAAAATAAACTTAGAAACTTGATCCTGCGAAACAGTTAGGCTGACTGGCACTGCATTCATTTCCCTTCTCTTGCTTATTTCATTAGCCAAAAAAAGAAACAGAAATTATCATTAAGAACTGTCAAGGAGTGAATCAGAAAATTGTAACTTGAAGATAAAATAGGAAACGGGCTCACTTGTGAAGCCTTAAAAGGAAGTTAATAATGCTCCTACAGAAAGCTTTGTGGGGAATCAAGCCATTTGTTTCTACCGGGTGACCTGATTCCAGTGGGTCCTTGCTGGGGACCATGTACGTATCAAACACTTATGTTCCTTAGGCAGCTGTGTGCTTTCAGTGCCATTCTCATGAGCCCCTGGCCAATGGCAAAGAAAAAAGTGATTGGAGAAGCTTCTGGAAGAAAGGTAATGGGTAAGGAGAGAATGCTCATGAACTCCTGGATAAAGAAAAGCAGGCTGTAAGTGGTAGGGAATGCTGAGAAACAGAGACAGGGCTTTTGCACAATGGGTTCAGGAAAAAGTGCCAAAGGGCTGGCCGAGGAGTGGAGCGAGGCTGAGCAAAGGAAGCAGAGTGTCGGCCAGTTGGCCATAAAGCAATCCCAGACTGAGGTGGGGTGCCTGGCTGGAGGGGGCTATCTGGGGAAAGGATCTGTTCCCAGAGCATATTTGCCATTTATAACCAAGGGACTGTCATTTGTTGGCCAGAGCCCTCTAAGAAATCCTCCTCAGAAACATAAGGCTTCAGAGATTTTCCTAGGATTGGCCAGCTGGTCCTGTCCTCAAAACTCAGTTGGGGGCAGCGGGAAAAGACCCTGAGCTTCCCTCTGCAGTTCCGGCCGGCTGTTCTCAGTCTCAAATATATGACTTCAAGTTGAGAAATTAAAATGGACTTGGCAAAAACATTTCAATTTAGGTCACCTAAAAACAGGCATACTGCTTATTCAGCAATCATGTTCCTAAGGAATAACTAGTCTACGCTAAGGGCACATATAAAAATCTGTAATTCTGGCACTTGTTTGAAGTGTGAGGGACTCAGTTACTGAGAACTCTGGGAAGTCACCAGGAGTGGACAAAACAAAAGTTGCTCTTTTGTGGTTCATCCTCTTTTGCCTTTTAGCCCTGCACAATGTGCATCTGTTTAATGGCCCACCCTGCAATAAGCATTCTTTCATCTGTATTTATAAAACTGTTTACACAGATGCACGTAAGGCTTTGCTCTAACAAAACCTCAAGTCCACTGGGTGAGAAGAGAAAAATGATAGGAAGCATTCAGTAACTAACTAACCAGGACTTAATGGTGAAAACAAAGGTGTAGGATTTATGGCTTATTTTCACAATGGAAACAGCGTTATCATCTTAATCCTTTATATCAAAGCAAAGACCTATAAAGAACAGATTGGACTCTTTTATATACAGAAAACTGCCTGTAGCGCATCTTCTGTTCTTCTCTGCTGATTTAGGGGATGCCTTTGGTTGAGTTATTTTCTAGTGTTGTGTCACAGCCAGTTATGATTCTGGTTTATGGTTAAAAGTTCAGAATTTCTTTGAGCCAATTTTGAAAGAGTCATTATTAAGAATTGAACTCTACAACATCACAACTAAAAGATATATTAAAACAAAGACAAGAGGAACTCAAAACTCATTACTTCTTATTTTACTACATTCACTATTAACTATGCTCTGAGGTTACAGCTACTGTATAAAAACACTGTGTAAGGGTGTGCCATTGCACTTCTCTTTCACCGCAGCATTCAGGATTGTCCAGTATTAGCTCAAAGTCAGCCATGAAGCAGGAGCCACATCATCCGCTCCACAAATGCTAAGCTAAGGCCTTTGTTTTTCTCCCATTCAGTCTATCATTGAACACTTGCCAGGACATCAGTGGTTATATATAAATACAAGAGAGAAGGGAGAAGGAAGTTTGTTACATAAAATATACCTGTATTTTAAGTTATATATTACAGCAATATCTCAGAACTTTAAAAATCTTTCACTATTTTATTTAAATATGAATTTCTTCATCTCTAGGAGTCAAGAATTTCCCACCATGACATTCGCCCTAGTTCCATGTCTGGTTCTTGCCTTGCTCCTTTGTAAATAATATTTCAGACTCTCTGTATTTAACTGTATGTTCTCAGGGCCCAGGGTCGTAGGTCTGCTGACATTAAATATTCATAACTTGGAAAGGAAGGTAAATACTTTTAACCAAGTAAGTTATATTATGCAAAACTATGTAGAGCTAAACCATTCAATCTAAGGTAAAGAACCTAATTCCATAAGCCACCTACTAAAATTAGTCTCCCAACTTTGTAGAACAAGTACACACATATGCTCATAGAAATGGGATGATCTGATTTAAAGTTTAAGTGAAGCAATTTAATTCAAGCAAAGCAAAAAAATGTTCAAACGTCAGTATATAGATTAATTTTCCATTTTTGCAACCAATTTAAATGTTTATAAAAGGAATGTTTATAAATGACCTTCTCTACAAATTGTTTGTAAGCATAAATAGAGCAAACTCTTTCTAAATATATTTTGCACATATGTGCAAAATTAGTATGCTCATCTTAAAACTACCATAGGTCTTCAGAATTGGTTGTAGGAATTTCCTCCAAGAATGATAAAAAGATTTTAGAAAATGGTTTCTTCAGTTTACCTGTGGTCCATAGGGTAGCTGCTATCTGGGATGGATTGCGATGGAGGGAGGTGAGCTGGGAAGGCCCGGTCAGGTTTCGGAGTGTGAGTTGAGTTTGGAGATGCATGATGTAGTGGGGACACTGGAGTACTGGATGGGGTGGGTGGGTTGGAGGGCCTCATTCCCACTTGTGGCTTCTGATCATAGGCACTACCCAGGGAACAAAACAAAACAAAACAAACAAGCAAACAAAAAAGAACATTTGTTTCTTTGGAGCAATTAAAAAATTTTTCCAATCCAAAGGAAGAAAAATATTTAGTCATAAGGAAGTGAAAATTTTGTGGGTATTTTGGTCTTTAATGACAAATCATGTAAACTTCAAAATCATCGCATCTTTAAATAGAATATAGGACAATTAATACAAAATCTTATAATGGCATAAATACACATAAAATGTATATTTTAATATACATGCAGACAACTTAGAATAAGGAAAATCACTATCAATGAAAGCAGTGGTATTATTTCTATCTCTTCTTATGTAACCCTTCGAGTAAGTTTGATAAATCTTTTCTAAATCATTAAGTAGTCCTCAAATTACAATTTTTAATGTATGTTACATTTTAAATCAAGCTTAATATGATGGAGACTATATTTACTCTGCCTTTATTTGTGGTGGAACTTTTCGGCAATGTTTTTGCCTTTTAAATTTTTTTAATTAAATAAATGATGCTTGGCATTAACTTCTTCACATGTGAAAATAAAGATTAATAAGGTAAATTAAAATGTCTCTGAGAAATTTAAACTTTCTTAGAAAATAAGAATGAGAAAAACATAATGATATTAAGAACAAAATTGTATTATCATAGTATAACTTCCACTCAAAATTATGAAAGAATAAAATGAGCAAGCTTGATTTTATATCATGAATTTAAATTGCATTTCTATGGGTAGCTTTCAGACATGATTTAACTAATTTTTGAAATCTACTAAATTAAAACAGACTTTACTGACATTTCTGAACAAAAAGGACATTTCCAGGTTAAATGGCGGTATTTCCTTTCAAAATGTAAATTATTAATCAAAACACATTTTTCTTTAAAAATAAATATTTTTTTTAGTTGACATATAATAATTTATTGTTTCTCCATCAACAAAACAGAATTATATCCAAGTGCAAAAATAGAGGTAGACATTATAAAAATGTCTACCCTAGCTTTAATGCAAGTTCACTGTATTCACATTAAGAAACTTCTACCTATGTTCTTTAGTAATATTTACAGATGAAACCCCACTTTTTTAAAACCTGATTCATTTCAATGAGAAAAGAAACAAATGACACATTTTATCTTCAGATATCACTCCTCCCACCACCATGAAGCATCAGAGTTTAGTGCATATTCCAAATATCACTAGAGAATTATTGGTCCCCCAAAAAGTCTCAAAATATTCAGGCAATTCCTCTACTATTTATTCATGGCCATAAGTTATGTCATATAGAACAGTAGTGATTTCAGCCACAGTTCTGATCAATGCTGAAATGCAATGACAACTCTCCATCTAACTGCTTCATTGATTGGAAATTCTTCAATAGGCTAAATAACTATGCTGTGGACACACAGCACCTTATGGAGCAAACACAAAAATTAAACTGTAAAACTCAGATTGATCAATATTGTCTTATCTGAACTCAGTATATTTTCATAGCATCTTTTTATAAAATCTTTGGAGTTTCAACTGAGCTGACTCATAATTTTAGGCTCTGGTGAACCTCTTAGAAAAGCAGATATAAAAGATGTTTGCAAGAACAAATAGTAATAAAATATCAGATCTGCTGCTGGTTAGACAGTTGTGAGATGGTACAAATCTAAGTATCCTGAATCTTATATATCTTGGCTCCAAAGAGTATATGTCCTAAACTATGAAGGAACAAAAAACTCCCTTTGTATCATAATAAATTATGAGGTTAAACTGATATACTTATAAAGGAGTGCAAACATTTGGAAACATTTTTATAAGTTTCCACACCAACTTCTTTTAAGAACTAAGTTTCTCCTGTAATCGAGAGTAATATTCAGTAGACAGAGCCAACTTTTTCTTTATGCAATTAGAGGCCAATATGAAAAATAAAAGCATGCATTCACTGTGAAGGGTTTGTAATGAACATATATGTTATCAAATTTTCTAGCAAATGAGCAGTGTGCTTTCACTACACCACCCTTTATTATCATCAGAAGAACAACTGGCTTTTTAATAGATAATAGCCTCTACTAAGCTTTATAAAATTATAGTTTTATTGCAATTGTCCATGAACGCACTGTATAGATCATCTGCAAAGCCTGTCAGATAACTAATGTACTGCTTTGATTGCCAAATGTTTCATTTTTTTTTTCAACAAACTCGATCTAAAGTGCATAATGCATTCATTCTAATGGGAACTTTCAAAAGCTGCTTGTGCCAAATAAGACCCTCTTTTCAAACCCAAGATGCATCACTACAGAGAAAAGCAACTAACGATTTAGATGAAAATGATTGCTTTAAAATGATCCTTAAAAGTGTGTGATTGTATGGTAAACGGTTCTTTAGAGTTCTGCTAAATGCGCTACCTAATTAGCTTGTTCCACACTTAAGATATAGCTCATAAAATGTGAATTGAGATTTTATATTATTCTGGACTTTTTGTCTTAATAAGAACCACTTCCCTATACGCATAACCTCGGTTGCTTTACCTGACATTGTACAGGCACTTTTCTCCATAGCTGAATTTAAAGGGCTGTTCTTGACTGCAGGCAGAGCCGAGTTCTGAACATGGACTGTGGGGTTCTTTCTTGATTTTCAGTGGTAGGCCATGAAAAGCCACTAAGAAAACAAAACAAAAATATCCACGAAAGTTAAGTGAAGTTAGGAATTCAATATATTAGTTTGTTTGTCTTCTCTTGTTTAAAATGTCATTAACGTTTCTTATTAACTTACATATATAAGAAAAATTACATTTGATAAATTTCAGTGCCAGAAAAGATTCTAGAGAATCTCTCCTTTTATGCTGTAATAGTGTAACAAAATACATGCCTAAATTTTCTCACTTTAGTAAATCAAATCACTTGTAATTTGCTTAGCTGATATTAATAACGCTAAAAGCTCAGTTTTCAGAAATAAAGTTTTGAAAACATTGCAGAATGATTTCCAGTGACTAAAGAAGAAAAATTACAACTGACTAACCAAGAATAAACTGAAAACCGGAATAAAATTTTAAGCATTATTGAAAGGAAAATATCTCTAATTCATCAATTGTAACTGTTTAATGGAACCACAACTGAACCATGACACACATCAGGCTCAGAACCAGAGAAAACTCATCATACTTGAGGCAAAAAATTCAGTATCTTTAAGTTCAGTGGCATAGTATAGAGATTAAAATATCTGCCTACCTACTTATCAGAATTGTAAAGATACAATCTGAGAAATATGTGAAAGTTATTTGTCACATGTAATCCACCGTAAAATAATTATTCTATATCAAGTGATGTTTCATCATTTTTCACATGATTTAGTGTATGGTTATGCTTAAAGTATGGTTATAGTTAATGTATATTCACTTATGCTTAACATAATATAGAAATATGAAAAAATAAGACTACCTGAAATGTTTGAAATATGTACATTTTATAACTTTAAAACCAATGATAAATATCACATTTATTTTTATTCTTCACTATGAACCTTAAAAATACATATTATACATTCTATCAAAATTATCAAAGTTTCAGTGTAAGTGGAACTAGATTTACAAAAATGAAAATAAACACTATTCATTTTTACACATACATGGTTTTGATAAATGTTCAGTTGTACTCAAGACATCCAAAACACCAGAGGGAACAAATTTGCAAACTAAGCAAATTTTACTTAAATTAATTGTCTAAGGAAAATTTAATACTTATACTGGGTGTTCTGCCTCAACATATTTTCTTAATGTAATGTGTGTGCAAACACACGCTAACTATGACTATTCAAAGTAGAATAAAAAAGAAATAGGAAACAAAAGAGAAATTTTATGTATCTCCACATGTCAGGGTATTAATATGCATTCGTTTTATCAAGTCAGAAAGTTATATCTTAGGGGCTGGGGATTTATAATGCCCAGGGTTCAACCTTCAGCAGTGGAAAAAGAATTTATAATTTATTAACTTAAAATAAGAGTCTCAAGAATCTCCAGAATCTATTATAGTATGAGGGTTTGTTTGTGTTCTGATTTGAAAAAAAAAAACTTTTGATATGGACTAGATATTAGACAATTTAACATATTATTGTTAGTTTTGCTGGATGAGATAATGGAATAATAGTTATACCAACAAAGTTAAAGATTAATAAGGTATTTTCAGGTAAAATAAGACATCTGAAATCATCTTTAAAATGCTCTAGAAAAAAATTTACATATAATGGAAGAGATGAATCAAATTAGAAAAATAAATGTGAAAAGCTGAATGCTGGGCAGGTGGGGATTTCTTGTGTTCTCTTTACATTTATTTAAGTCGTAAATTTCCACTACAAAAAAAGTTTGCAATATATGAAAAAAACCTGCCAAATATTTATAGTTTTCTATAAGAAAATTCTGTCTCCAGTGTCTATTGGTAAGGCACGTGAGTGTGTGTGTGTGTGTGTGTGTGCATGCTACTTTTTAGAATAATAAGAATGATACATTTGTAATACATCAAACCATATATTTGCTGCTTTTTGACAAATATTTTTCAACTACTTATTATTTATTTCTTTAAACATATACAGAAAAATTAGTATACTTAAATTTTAGCTGTAGTCTAAGCATTACATTTATCTTTTCCTAAGAAAAAGCAGTAGTAACATATAGGGAACTCATTTTGCATTCAAAGATGTCAAAACTCATACTTGAGATCTTGGATCTAATTTACGTGAATAAAAATCGAGAAGGCTTCAGGAGCTGATAACCATGTCATATAATACAAGGTTTATCACCATTATCAAAATACCAGGTACATCAGAGGCTATTGTGCTTAATATTATATTTGTAAGATATTTGAGGCCATGAGGTATGGAAGGATTAGAACAGGATGCAAAAAACATTGACCATTAAAGAAAACAATCAACAAACTAGGCTTCTCTAAAATTAGGAACTTCTAATTATCAAAAGGCACTGAGAACAATGCAAAGTAAGCCACAAGCTACAAGACATGTGCAATAGAATGATCTGACAAAGAACTCATAATTAACCTAATTGCCACAAATTAATGACATGTCAAATTACCTATTAAAATAGACAAGTGACCTGAATAGATAGTCCATAAAAGAAAATATACAAATGGCAAAACAGAAAAATGAACAACAAACAGAAACTTCACAAAACAGTAAAAAAAATGAAAACATATACAAAATCTTTATTCATCAATAAATTTCAAATAAAGCCGCCTTAGGGTATCACTCACTACATACCCACTCAAATGGCTAAGCTGCAAAACATTGACATTAGCAAATTTTGGTGAAGCAGTGGGAAATTTTATACATGTTGCTGAGAATATGCATTGGTATAACCACTTTAGAAAATTTTGGCAGTGTCTACTAAGGCTCCACATAAATCTACCCTGTGATCTAGCAATCACGCCATCGCGTAGATATCCAAGAAAAGAAGTGCATATATTCCCCAAAAGACATATGCAAGAATGTTTTGAAGCTACATAATAGCAAAAACTGAAAAAAATGCAAATATTCATTAGTAAGAGAATGACAAATAAACAATGAAATGAATATTATACAGAAAAAAAACAAGTAAGTAACCAAAAAAGATGCAGTCACGAAGCAAAGAAGACACCAAGCACAAAAGTATATAAATTTCAAAAACAGACAAAACAGAGAGAAAGAATTTCCTTCTGTTGATTACCACATGACCTTAAGTCGAAGACTAGTTAAATTAAGATGAAGTCACTAAGATGAGCTCTAATCCAATATGACTGGTGTCCTTCTAGAAAGGGCAGGTGTGGAGATAGAGACATGCACACAGAGAGAATATCACATAAAGAAGGCAGAGGTCAAGGTAATGTTTCAACAAGCCAAGGAATAACAGATTGTCAGACAACCACCAGAAACCAGGGGAGAGGCATGGAACAGATTCTTTCCCAGCACTCAGAACCTTGCTTGCCACCTTCATCTCAGACTTTTAGCCTCCAGAAGTCTGACAGAGTGTTTTTCTTTTTAAGCCACCCAGTGTGTGGTACTTTGTTATGCCAGCCCTACAAACTTAACTCACCACTCCTAGAAATTCTCAATCTCTAAATCTGGATGTACCAGGATTTTGTATGTTATAAAAATTTCTAGATTATTCTCATAATTGAGCAAATTCTGAATCTACACCTGGATCCAGTGTATGCATGCTACATTCAAATAAGTCTAGCACTTAAAAAAAAAAAAGAGTTTTAAAAATATCAAACATCTTTTTTCCTTAGATGCCAATGCTCAAGGATCCTTAGAAGTTCTCCAAGACCAGCAGCTGAGGGCTCCTCCTCTTCCTAACACATTCAATGTGTGTGGGCCTCTTAATCATTTTTGGCCCTGGGAACTGATTTTGTGTTTTCTAATCATAAGCCAAATAAGTAATCCAATGAATTTGAGTTAGTGAGGATTTTTTATTATTTTTTTCATTGTTGCTGTTGTTTGATTTTTTCTTTTGCTTCATTTGGTTGCTACATGTGAAGAAAAAAGGAAACCAAGCTGAGATCTTTAACTTTCTACATGAGACTCTCAGGCTACTTTATTTTCCTCACCTTAACTTTCCTGCTTCCTGGAGATCCTAGGTCACAAAAATGACTTCTATTATTCATCCTGAAATAAGGGTATTCTGGAGACTCCCACGGAGAGGGCTGGGCTGGAAATGTGTTGGGTATTTCATCACAGGGCTGAGAGCCTGAGCGTCTGCTAACAGGCGGTTTTCCAGCTCATTGGCACAGGCACAAGTGAAAGCAGCACATTCATTTTGTGCAATTTGCTTTACCTTCCCACATGGAGTTGGTGCATGTAAAAGGCTGTTAAGTACTAAATTATTCCTTATCAAATCACCATCATCTGGAGTCATGATCAACACTAATTAAATTACTTGCGCTGAACACGGCTCCAGCCTGCTGCTGAGGCTGTGTGGTACATTTCATTTCTCTTACACTACTGTCCTTACTGGGTCTGGAACAGAGAGCTACAGGCATCTGCATTGTTTTTAGTTTTAATTAAAGTGACTCGTTCCTTCTTCAAGTATATCCAATCAAGTGAGTTAACTCCTTCATTTCATTTACAAAGAGATGATAGTTCAAAATGATATTATACCTTTATCTCTGACTTCAGACAGTCTATAATTTATCTATGAAATCTACATAGAATCTTTCTCAGGCATTCCTAAGACACATTTTTCATGCAAACTTTTATGATCCACAACTCCTCCAGACAATCAGATCTTTGGGAGGAGAGGCAGAAAGAACACTCAAGAGATGTGTCTTGCATTTTTTTCTTTGATGGAAGCTTGACCTTTAAAACCACATCTTAAGGCTGACTAATGATGACTGAATTCTTCTAATGGTTAAACTTAAGAGCTCAAAAATACCAGGACTTAAAAATATGCACTTCTAAAATAAACGTAACCACTTCTAAATTCAAAAGTTTACTTGGGGTTGTGGTACTTATGGTTAAATGTTTGTTAAAATGGTAATTGCTTTCATTTTAGAACTATGAGCTATGAAACGTCATCTTGCTTTCATTTTTTTTCCACCTACATTTTAGAAAGGGGGTGCGATCTTGTCAAGATGCCACTCGAGCACAGAAATGCCCTTAGGTGTCCAAGACCAACAATGCTAGTGTAAAAACACACCCTTAGTTGAGTATGGAAATAATATAAAATCACATTTGAATACTTAAAATATAAATGGAGAAAATGAATTTAAAATTTGCTCAAGGAGAATAATCTAAACATTCATGACATTTAGCCATTGTCTCTATCTTTAAACTGAAAGCTGATCATGTTTATTACAACTTCCCAGCAAACATCAATCAGATAATGAATAGTGAAAATATATGAATCAAGTTTCTGTTTATACTTCGGTAGTAAAGGTGATGATGGCTTGTAAAGTTAAGAAAGATGTATGTTTAACTTGAGGTGTTGACAACAAACTGTGGCTGAGTTTAGATTCCTAATAGAATAAACCTATAATACCTAAAAGAAAAAATCAACTTTATATAATATTTTCAAAGAACTATCACATATTTAATTCTCATCATTCCAGTCAAGAGCATTTATTTTAATTCCCATTTGGCATATTAAAAAGATTGCTATAGTTTGGATCTTGAATATCCCCTATGTGTGTTGAAGGTGTGCTTGCCACTCTGTAGCTCTACAGAGAGTTGGTGGAACCTTTGGGAAGTGGGGCCGAGTGGAAGAAAGTTAGGTTGCTGGGGGTGTGCCCTTGAAGGGGATAGTGGGACCAGATCCCTTCCCTTCCCCTCTTTTGATTCTTGGACACCATGAGGTGAGTGGAACCTTCCACTTGTCAAACCATGCACCGTTGGCCCAAAGTGACAGGTCAAGCAACCATGGACTGAAAACTCTAAAACCATGAGCCAAAATTAACTTTCCTCCTTCTAAGTCAGAGACAAAAAACCAAGTAACACAAGCACTGTGAAGCTAAGCATCATGTCTAAGGACCTAATACAAATTTATAACAGGGTAAGAATTAGAACCCTGGGTTTTTTGGCCACAACTCTTGAACCTTTGAACATATAATTCAAATTTATTTATACATGCACTTATAATTTCCTTCACATATGAGCACCACTATTACATTATTTTAGATATTTATTAATACATTCACTCCTTCAGTAATTAATTCACTAATTAATTCTTTTACTATGTCCCAGATATGAGATGAAGATGAAAAGTGAGTCCTTACCAACAAGAGTCCATAGGGTTCCATTCAAGCTTGACTTAGGTTTTAAAAAAATTCCCTAATAAATACATGAGCTAGTACTGTATGTTTCAAGTTTGATTGATAAATGTGTGTGGTACATACATCTGTATGTATGACCTTACTAACATATTTTTGGCACTTGTGTTTAAACAAAAACACTTCTCAGAGCATTCATGCTCGTTTTTAGGCATTCTTCCTACTTTCAATTTATTACTGTGACCAAAGACATTTAAAAATTCACACTATTCACATTCCACTGAAGAAAAAGTGTTGCTATCCAACATCTAAAGCTTCCCCTACACTCTGATAACCGAAATGTCACAAGCGAAGGAAAGATCTCCTTCTATATATGGACAGCAAATGTAAATACAGTGGCAAGTTGTCTTGGCTCTGACCTTTCACTCTGCTTTCCTCCTGAAGTCTTACTCTAAGGTGAAAATAGAGTACTCATTTCTGTGAACGCAAAACAATTACCCTAGGAAAAGAAACACATGACATCTTTAATTGTTTCTAAACAGAACCATGTCTTTGAATCCATTTTTGGAGGAAACGTAGCTAGGAACTCAGAGCCCTGATGAGAGGCTTCTTATCCTGCTGCTGAGATTTCTGGTCTGTTAATAAACACTTTTTTAGGCCAGTCTGCTATAAAGTGTTCTAGAATAAGGGTTGGCAAATTACAGCCCAGGGGATACCTACAGCCTCCCAGTAGTTTTTATAAATGAACTTTCAGAACACTCTCCCAACCCATTCATCAGGGTGCTGTCCAGGGCTACTTTGAGTTACAATGGCTGAAAAGAGTAGATGTGACAAAGACCATATAACCTACAAAGCCCAAAATATTTACCATCTGACCCTTAACAGGGAAACACTTGCTGATGCTCATTTCAAAATATGGCAAACCACGAGAAAGGGGAAAGAAAACATAGAAAAAGAGGCTGAGTCCAACCATGGCACCTGCTAGTGACAGGGTCCAGCTAAACCAGTCAACAAACAATTTTAATCTAATAACAATCTGTTTACTCTAACTCTCCAAACCCAAAGTGTGCAACCTATATATTCAAGTTACGGGGATATATGCAAAGTAGCTAATGAAAACTGACACCGAACTGAGGCTCTAAAACACCACAAATTTATGATTTTTAGAAATTTCAAAGCATTTACTTACACCAGAGTGACATATAACATGGAGATTTTTTTACACCTGTCTAGAAAATATAACTGAAAAAGTCAAAACAAATCATGCTATGGACACTAAAGTGCTTGTAAAAAAAAATCACTTGGCTATAACAGTGATTTAAAAAAAAAAACAACAACTCTGTAAAAGGGGAAAAAGTAAATGGGTGTACATAAATTAGGTTATTTAAGACCAGATACAAACATGGCATGAAAAATGCATGCAGCCTTTTATCCAAATATATGTAGTTAGGAATACACTCAGAAGATGAAAAGCATTCACTTTAAGTTAATATCACTTCCATTTCAGGTGATAAATGGATGGCAATGACCTCAATTAGTGCTCAGTTAAATTCCAGAAGCAAAGGGGAAGGCTTGTGTACAAATAAAGACAATGGTGTCACATGCTCTGTAAATCCGTTTTCCAAGACACACAGAAAAGCAGGAGACACTTGAGCTGCGTTCTCAAAGATTCATTCCCAGTACATTCGCCTCTTTCAAACCCACCCCTGCTCCACTCTGTACACACCCCACTCACACAGGCACACCGACATCCATTACTAAAGAGCCTAATCTCAGCTATCAGCAGAGTGCCTTTATGGGGCCATTAAACCATTTCTCTTGTTTACAGTGCCTGAAGAAAGATGTGAATTATGGCTGTGACAAAACAAGTGATAACATTTCTAAACTGCTATCAAAACGCAAACTGAAACACATTTAAGGACAGGGACCCTGATTCGAGTTTTCATGATTTTCCATTATTCGCAGCATCTGGAAATATATTCACCTATAATATTTCTGAGATAGGAATTTAGACCATAGCACAGCAAGTTGATATCTTTTCTTAAATAAGATTCTTTAACTAGAGCAGTTAAAAGAAAAGCAACGCAAAGTTTTTAAAGGACTATTATCAGTCCACAGAGATTGCACACTTGGTTCACTGCTTGGTGTTATTTTGACAACATAAAAGACGTTGTTTGGTAGTGATGCAAGGCAAAGCAACGTAGACCCCTTGCCCTCTGTCATGAAATCTCAGAAATTTTTAACTGAAGCAGACATTAGACCCGATCAAATTTTAGGAATTGAGCACATGTTGGTTTTAACCTCACCTTTGCTCTAAAAGAGTGATAAGAGGGAGCCCAAAATGTAAAAGTGAAGAAATTTTGTGATAGGGAGGCAAATCATCCTCAATATGCCCGTGCCTTGCTCCCTGAAGCAGATCTCTAACACCTTCCAGGAACTTCCTGAGCAGTTTGCAAACCAGCACTGAGTCTCGGTGAAACCACACATTTCTACATTTCTCAGAGGAGAGTGATCCAACATTTTTTTTCTTTTTATAATACCAAATTCCTATCATTAACAACAAATGCACTTTATCTTTCAAAAATTCTTGAATGGTCTTGCCAAGAGCATAACCTGAATAAAGGAGGAGATACAGCTTGATTAAAAAGTGCTGAGGTGACCCCCAACCTCACATCTCCATCTACTATGAGGTGTCTGCAGACTGGGAAACTGAGGATAGAGAAGAAATGAGAAGCCAGGATCCCTCAAAGTCCACAGAATGCAGGCTACTGATGACGCCCCAGCCTCATGAGGCAAGTATTTCTCAAAAGCAGACATAGAACTCAACTCTCCATTGCAAAGTACCATTATAACATCTTAATAGAATAAAATGGATAAGTGTTCTTAGTTTGGCATCTGTCCTTCATCTCTTCAAAGAATAGTGGAGACTCCAAGATGTGGCCAGCTCTCATTCATCTAAAAGTCATTTTTCCAAGGTGGAGATGCTGATGATCAAAATCAGGGGTTACCAACACCTTTTTGGTTCACAGAGTGGTCTCAAATACTTTCAATTAGTTGGTATCATCTAAAACTTCTCAAAATCTTTTTCTGGTTTAAAAATCAAACTACTAACTTCTCCAGAAAAAGAAGAAAGAAAGAAAGAAAGAAAGAAAGAAAGAAAGAAAGAAAGAAAGAAAGAAAGAAATCATAACCCAAATATTCAGAAACACTGATCCACTTTCCAGGTTGAAAAAGGCTCAGCAGGTGATTGAGCCCATTATCAGCTGCTCCTTTGGCCAGGACCTAGATTTTCCCATTTACCACATGTTCCACTGTCCCTACTACTCCATCTCCAAGTGTCATCTGCACTAAAATCACTGCATTCACTTATGGGCAACTGAGTATCTTACTCCTTACCTAACACAGAACTACGAAGTCACTAATATATGCATGCATGCACACCTGTATACACACACGTACACACACATAGCCTGCTTCTCCTCTCACATGCACACATCACCTCTAATTATAAATATTATGAATCTCATATTACACTTACGGCTTAGATTGTCAGGTACTCATTCTCAGGCCATAACAAAGACAGAACTAGCACCCACTTACATCTGCCCGGTTTCTAGTCTTACTGCTGCCACCCAGTAGCTGGAACCCTGGGCAAGACACTGAACTTCTCTGTGCTTCCGTTTGCCTGTCTCTCAAAAGTTATGACAGCATCTGCCCCACAGAGTTGCTGGCAGGATTAAATGAGACAGTACATGTGAAGTGTAGAGCGAGTCCTTAATGACGTGAGATGGTAGAGCTGTTCTTCATACCCAGAACCACCAAGCATTCTGGGTAGGTTGGCCAGAAGCAGATGTCAGAGTGACCAAGACCAGGAGACCAGGAGAAGGCCTCTTGCTTTTGCCACTTGCTAGCTCAAAGGCCTCAGGGGAACCAGGTAACCTCTAGGCAACTCAGTTTCCTCCGTAATACGAGGATGCAGTCCCTCCTCATGGGCTTTGTGAGAGAATTTAATGAGGTAACACACGTGGGAATGAAGAACAGCACCTCACACAGGTAAATTCTCAGAAAATGCCTGGTTCTACTGTTAGTCAAAATATTTCCTCGTACAGAAACTGAACTGAGACTCCCAAGTAAAGGGACTGAAGTCAGAAATAAGGCTTCCTCAGATCACTAGTATTCCTATTTCATCTTGTTCTCAATTTCTCTTCAAGTCTGTCAACTACACATAATGAACAAAAATATTAAATGTGAAGAAGAATACCCTGACAGAAGAAAAGAGTATACAGTATGTGGCCTGATATGATAAAATGAGCACAGAATTAGAAGTCGTAAAATTTCTGCCTAATTTCTACCCTACATATAATGAGCTGTATGACCACAGGAAAATTACAATATCTCTAAGCTTTTGTTCATAATCTCCAAAATGCAGGTATTAAGAAGCAAGGGACCAGGAGATGGAGGAAGGGGTATGGGGGGGGTGGATATTGGCTAAATTATATTGAGTGCATGTGTGAATATGTAAAAACAAATCTCATCATTACGTAAATTTTAAAACACCAATAACGAAATTATAAAAATAAAGGCATTAATACTAAGTAAACTTTCCTTATAGATCTAAAGTGTAATACCTGGGAGGAAAAGGGGAGGTATTGGGAAAGGAAATTGACCAAATTTTATTGTTATATTACATTCTTGTATGAAGATGTGACAATGAATTCCAATAGTATATATAATCATATTGTATGAATAAAAATTATTTTAAATAAAATAAATTGTAATGTCTGGGTGTAAGTCCCTGCTTATTGATGTGAAAAAGAAAGAAAAAATGGCAAAGATCTGATACAAGAATTCCCAGGGCATAAAATCCCCAGACTATTTGGTACAATGGACACAGAATGCCACATACCTCAATAATAACTGAAGGCATCGGCACATTTTGTGGAGTAACTGACTTGATAATGATGACCCTCAATCATCATGAAAGAGTGAATTCAGGCATAAATGCCCTATTTAAGAGGGGAAGGTACATAATGCACATTAGAAAGATGTGCAGGCAATATGGTTGACATTTTAAAACACTCGGCACTTTAAAAGGTGTTTCGAGTCTCCTTTAAATTCGATTACATGGACCACCTACTTTCCAGTTGATCTGGGAAAGTAAGATGTTATTATATTAATAAAACAAAAAGCAGAATCAAAAGACAGAAAGTTATACTCCTAATTTTAAAAGCATCATTAATTGAAAAATAAAGAGACCAAACACACAATGTGTTGATTCATCCCTCTAAATTTTTAAGTCTAAACTTAACATAATGGTACTTCAGCAGTAGTGGTACTAAATGATCCTCATCTTCTCAGTCTAATTGCCAGGAAAAAGTGCCCTGGGAGGAAACTGGTTCTTCCATCTGGAAAAGGGTAAGAACGGGGAAATGAAGGCCTGATGTACGAACAATCCAAATGTGATCAGTTTTGCATTTTGCATTGGCTTCAGATCAGATCTTCCTACCCCTACTGGTCCAGTAGATGGAAAGCAGCAAGACACATTTTTTTTGGAAACAAATTCTGTACAGTGAGCCCAAACATACAGTACTTCACATCCAACTGGCAGGAACAAAACTGAACAAGCTGCAGCTATTTGAGAAACAGATCTAATAAACTGAAATGAAGTTCCTGAATCAAGATACCCATCCAAATCTACACCTTTCAAAAACTGCTCTGTTTAATAAATTATCTAATTATGACTTTTTTGAACATGGAAGAGACTTCTTCTACTGAAACTGTCTTTGTCTTAATATGGATACTCTTTACACCCTGCAAAAGTTTCAGAAATCATGATTACTTCTCTGCCTGGTGATTTCTTTCAATTAATGGATAACAGGTATTTGGAAAGGGTGTTCAGTCTCTGTTATTATTCCTGGCTGGGTAGGGACTAGAAGATCACAACACTTCCCAGTGTTTCTCAGTCCAGCATGAAGACGTTCCAAGGAATGCTATGACAGATGGGCCTGCGGAATATGCAGACACTAACAGGGCTCTGGCCTGGCTACTGGGTGGCCATGAAGATGGGTTCTTCTCACAGAACTGTCAAAGGTGGGCTTGCTTTGATCCTGCATCCCCAGCCACCTCCAGCATTCCAAAATAAATCCCAGAGTGCTACCCTCCGTAGCTGGCCTGTACAGATCTCTAACATACAGTTTAGAAAAAAGTGGTAAATATGGTCTATGAAATTCTGTGCTGCAAAAGAGAGAAGATAATAAACAGATCACAACAGATGCAGATAATAGCATCTAAAGATATCTTACCTAAAATAAATGATGAATGTGATCTTCAATTTTCCATTTTAATTAAATCACAAACAGAAGCTCCAACCAGAAATTTTACATTAATTACTTTAACTACAGGCCATATTAATATGTAAAACAAAATTAATATAATATTGCATTGACACAGAAGACTGCCAAATACTAATATGCCTGTCAACACTTGGAGAAATAAGTACTAAAAAGCATTTTCTAAGATTTGTAAATTTTACTTGCTAAGAACAAGTAGTCAAATAAATATTTTTATGAAGTAAAATACAGCCATCGTTTCCAGCAATATTTTAAAAGCAATGAAATAAGTAGTGTTGCAAATACTTGCTTAAATAAATTCATTACTGTGGTATTTAGAACTAGAACAGTATAATTCTCATTTTAGAATTCAACTACATGCATTAGTATGATCTGGACAAATCTTCCTATAAATATAGAGGTAAGAAATAAGGTATATGGCCCACACAGAGCAAAAACTGCTAAAATCCATATCTAAATATAACATTCATATACAGACACCAACAATGCTCTTTCCTGCAAAATTTTGTTATTATTCCATTATTTCAAATGTTTATAAATTGCTTGTTTTAATGATTGCCCCATGGAAATGTTCTTTCAATTTAAATTTGGTTACCCTTTGCTGCTGCAAAAATTCTATTTTCTTTTGAGTGATCAAAAATTCACTTTTGTTTCTTAATTTCAGGTACTTTTCCTTTAGTTTGTATGTGTAAAACAGCCTGTAATTTGGATCATCTTAAATTGACCATTTTAGCCTAAAATGATAAGCATGAAGCAACTCTCAAATGGTTGAAGTACACCTGCAGCATTCAATGTCACCCTACTGAAGATAAGATCAATTCAGACATTAGCCACTTGGCTCCCTGTTCAAAAAGACCTCATCCATAGACAATCAAAGCTGAAAATATATTTGAATACCAGAGCTAGAAAAGTTTGCCTGAAAAGGAAAGCCAGCTGGCTAGGGTCAAAAAAAGCACCTTTCAGTAAATGCCAATAAAACTTTACAGGCTGCCAAAATAACAAAGATAGAGTAATTACAAAGGAAACTTTGCAATTTTCCTAACAATAAACACCTTCTTAAAAAGAAATGATCTGTCACCTGGCCTCAATTGTTACATGTGTTAATACTAGCTGGGACAAATCCTGCGAACACGTTTTATTTAAACCAACTAGTCCTTGGGCACATTTTTTTTTCTTCATTTATATCCCAAAATAAATTTTGGAAATATCATTTAAAACTGCCTTGTAATATTTAATTCAATGTATATTAGAGTAGTTTCCCTGGGAAATCATCACTCTTACAAAACATTTTTTTAAGAGAGAGAGAGAGAGAGAAAGGGTGAGAAAGAGAGAATCAATTTTATTTACTTATATTTTCAAGTGGTTTTGTTTCTCCAACACCTGGTTATGTATGTGGTGCTGGAGATTGACCCTGGTTCCTTGCACATGCCAGGCCAGCACTCAAACCACTCACCACGGCTCCAGCCCCAGAACAATGTTTACCTAAAGCATTTCACCCATCTTGAACATTTTTCATATAACTCTACTAGATTAAGAATTGCCCAGCAGGAAAAGAGAGATGTATGACATATAAAAGTAAAGACTGTGATGGAGAAGGCCCTTTGTGTTTATTGTTGTTGTTTGTTTATGTGTTTGGTCAATCAAGCCCTTTTGTCATTTCTTAAAAATAAATATTAACACCTACAACTCAAGAGTGGCACCTGAATAATAAACCACAAGTCTCAGTTGGCAAGCCCAGCCCAGAGGGTAGCCACAAAACTGGAACCAAACAAATACAATGCTGACAAAGAATCTCAGCAAAACACAACTGTAACTGTGAAAAAAATACCAAGGGAGAGCCTATAAGAAACCTACATACAAAATGAATTTTACTTTGCCAGTATTCTAGGAACCAAATGTAATCAATGATTAAACAGATGGCACTCCAATGGCTAAGGAACATAACCCCAAGAAATCTAGTGTTGGAATGAAGATTTTTGGAATTATATTAATATTTTTGTAACTAATTCCTGTGATTTCTTTTACATTTTCATTTTTTTTTCCTAAAAGAACACACCTCGGGGGCTGGAGTGGTGGCTCAGCAGTTACGCACTTGCCCAGTATATGCAAGTACAAGGGTTCAAACCCCAGCACCCACGTACACAACTAAGTGTCAGAGCAACAAAAGCCATGTGAAAAACTCAGAAAAAAAATTGATTCTCTTTCACTGCCCTTCTCTCTTAAAAAAAAAAAAAAAAAAAAACCTCACATTTTCATTGTTACTTAGCTGAAAGTTAAGGAATCCCAAATGTACCAGGTAATATTACGCTATTTCACAAGGAGCTTAAGATAATATCACACTTCAGGGCTAGAGTGGTGGCTCAGCAGTTACAGTTTCAGTGCTTGCCTAGCATGCCCCAGGACTCGGGTTCTAACCCCAGCACCATGTACACAACAAAGTGTTAGAGCAATGAAAGCCACATGAAAAACTAAATAAAATAAAATTGATTCTCTCTTTTCCTCTCTTTCTCATTGTCTCTCTCTGTCTTTAAAAAAAAAAAAAGATATTACACTTGTCTGCCTTCATAATCCTTAGAAACAGCAGTCATTGAAAAGCAATCATGGGGATATAACTTGTTATATCTGACATCAATACCCTGCAGGCAATTTATGACGTATTTATACAAGTTACAATAGTATTGGTCTTAGTTGATAAGATATAGTGACATACAATTATTAGAAGAGTTGAAAATATACAATCAGGTATCATATAGCTATTCATTAATTTTATATACTTGGAACCTAAGAAATGTTCTTAATTTGAACACTATAGTAATCCAGAAGGACTTCTTAAATGTGTAGAAAATTATCCCCAAATTGTTATTAGAGTTTAGAGAGTTGTTGATGTATCTTCCCAGATTCTAGTTCAAAGGATTCCTCCTGCTCTTTTTTTTTAATCTGCTCTAGAGCCTCCCTATTACCCACAAGCCTCTTCTTGAGGTTGCCCCACAGGACAACTTCACATAAGATCATTCTGATTCTTCAGAAAACAAGTCCCCTCTGCTGGGAACCAACACATCTCACCTGCTACTAAATTTGGCTCCACAGAAATAGTGTCATGGCAACATTCCAATGTATATTTTTTACTTTGACTTGCTAACTGCAAATAAGAAGAAATTAGATTACCACATTAAACATAAAATGTAATGCATAACTAGGTAGCAGTGATGTACAGGTGTTATTGGAAATAGAAAATTGCAGCACAGAGGCAATAATATTTCAACATTACTAATCTCTTTACTTCTATCTTGGGCAGAGCATTTTGTGGTAACATCAAAATATACATCAAATCATACTAATCCTTGCATAATGCAAGTTTTATGCAATTCATTATATACAGTAGACTAACTGAAAAACAACTTCTCCATTTGAATTTATTTTCATGTTAATTTTGCTTAAATAAATATTAATTACTAACCCTTGTGAGATTTTAAATTTTAAGATGTGATTCTTAGGTAAGACAAATACAAATTGATCTCTCTTCTTAAATGAGGTGTTATACTCAAACACTGAAGCATTCTAAAGCTTAACTGGATTCTTTTAAATTGTCAAAATTATATTTGCTGTTCTGTCAAACTGAAGCATCTATTTAAATTTAACCTTTTAAGACTGTTAGATATCAGTCTATTTGAATGAATAGATATAATGCCTGTTACAGACCACAGATGAATTACAAGAACAGTCATTTTTCTATAATTAACTGATCAAAGAGGATGATAGACAATGACAACAAACAGCCCTCTTGTTTACCAACACAACGTGATGTAGGAGACTTGTGTGTTGAATGAATTTCTTTTTTATATTTCTCTTTTATTTCCTGAATCATAATCTAACTATTTGGAGCAGAGTTCTGCCAATGCATGTCCTGTAACTCCAGGTGTAACGTGGCTATTAGGTGCTTCAAAAACTGTTGCCGGCTGATAGATTCAGCAGCTCATATCAGCACTCAAAGAAGATTTATACAGCTCTCTTTGTAAATGATAGCTCCAAGAAACTAGAAAAATATGAAGATGAAAGAGTGCTCTGCTCTCCTTCCAAGAGTGCAAATAGAAAAGATGGGCTTTGGAGAAACACATGGGTACCACCTGCAAAACAATCCTATGATCACAAACATAATAGGCCTGGTTTGCATTCTCCTCCTCACCCTTTGAAGTAAATAGGAGCTTTGTAAATTGAGGGTATGCATAGGGATAAAAGTTTAGTTAGAAAAAGCCTGATTCTCCTCTTCCCTTACAATGTGTGCATAACTTCTCAGCCAATGCATATTTCATTGGATTACCACATTAGATTCTACTAACATAATTATATAATTTACAACATATGTTCATTATTTAGTATTTGTTTTAAATATAGCTAAGTACAAATGTGCCTATATGATAAAATTCTTTAAAAGAAATGTATGAGACTGCTTTTGATTCTTTTCCTTTAATTTCTTTTCCCCAATAATTGGACTTGTAAATTCATCCTGAAAAATTTTCAGGCTAGCCCATTTATTCTTCCAATGAACTCCAAACATATCTCATTGACTTTTGCTAATCCACAGAATTTGGTTAATTTTGACCTGTGAAAATATTCCCATCACTATCCAATGTACATCTCTACATCAAGCATTGTTCCTGTTCTCTCTGAAAGATGGGAAATGCTCTTTCCCATCCCAGCAAAATTAAGACCTGGTCTTCATTCAGCCTAAGAGACCCTACACACTCTGGGTAAATCACACAAATCTTGAAAAGCCAATTAATGTACAGTAGGCACAAATACATGGAAAATTAGATACCATGGAGGATTAACTTCCACTTCTGCAACTATTTGGGCACTATTTGTTACCTTGGAAAAACTGTTCTGACCCTGAAAACCTTGGTTTAGGCACAGAGTTCAAGATGAAAGAGGGTAATAACGTGGTTAAAAAGTGGTCCTGAACCAGATCTGCAAATAGCTGCTATGTGTCCTGCATTTAACTACTCTGTACCTCAATATTCTCACCTGAAAAAAGGGAGATATTAGGTTTCCAAAGTTGATGTGAAAATTGGATATATAAAGTCCTTAGAAGAAGACCTTAGGCTCAATAAGAACTATATAAATATTAGTTATTATTACCCATCAAAACAGAGATAACAGGTGGGAAGTCTCTAGGATCACGTCATTCCTAATATTTCATGAGATAAGAGACAAAGTTTCATTTTCTCCATGGGGGCCTGTTCAAATTTGTATTGATCTCTCAAAAAAAAAAGTACAAGCCAGGTATAGTAGTGAACACCTATAATCCCAGAGAAGTGGGAGGCTGAGGCAGGAAGATGGCATATTCAAAGCCAGCCTCAGCAACTTAGTGAGGTCCTAAGCAACTTAGCAAGACCCTGTCTCAAACTAAAATAAAATAAAATAAAATAGGACTAGGGATGTGGCTCAGGAGCTAAGTGCTCCTGGGTTTAATTCTGGGTCATCCTCCACCAAAATAAAAAATTTTTTTAAAAATAAAAAATTAACTATAAAGTTCAGTGTCTGTAGCATTAATCTGTAGTCAGGTAGTACTGCTTATTTGTTAATGTAATAGCAATTGTATGAACGATTATGAATGCTCTGACTTACTTTATCCTTATTACACATCCTTACTATTGGAATAGTATCCTTACTATTCCAATTACCTTAGGAAGATGACGAACTGAAGTACCAAGAGATTAAATGACTTACCAAGGTCCCTCAGCTGGAAAGTAGTAGACAGAGGCCTGGAGCCAAGCTTGCAAAAGTCTAGAGCCTGCATTACAAGTGCTGTGCTAACTCCCCACTCTACTGTCTCTTACCTGTTCTCAACATACGTCTCCCCACTTCTTCCAAACTTCCTATTTTGCTTTCTGAAGGTAGGAATCATGTTGGGGTGTTGTTTTTTTTTTTCTTTCTTTCTTTTTTTTACATATTTTTAATGTCTAAGAACTATATTCCATGTAAATATATCTTTACTCACTTTCTATTTTTTTTTTAAGAGAGAGGGACAGGGAGAGAGAAAGATAGAATCAATTTTTATTTAGTTTTTCATGTGGCTTTTGTTGCTCGGAAACTTTGTGTGTCTTTGGTGCTGAGGTTTGAACCCGCACACTCGTGCATGCCAGGTAAGTGCTGTAACTGCTGAGCCACTGCTCCAGCCCCTTTATTTACTTTCTTTATCTTGGCATTAAAACTATGGAAGTAATCCATATAACTTCTAAAATGGAGTGTCTGCAGTTAAAATTCTATTTTAAAATGGTTTATTCTCTTGAACTATTTTGTTGTTGTTGTTCAATTGGGAACCAGAGATATGATATTTAAGGGAAATACTTGGAGCACTCTGCATAGACCACACAAGCTAGAGAATGAGCAGGGTCTCCTGCATATCCACAGTACATATGCGGCTGTGTCTGCTGTGTTTCCTCTTTTGAGTGGGTGGGGGAGCACAGTGGAAAGGAAGCGGATCTGTAATGAGCAATTACATCTATCTAGGGAAGACATGCTACCAGTGTGGGTGCAAGGCCGACATCACAAACTAAGCTCTTTTATTGCTAGGTCAATCAAATACAATCATCTCAAGTTCTTTTCAACTATATTATTGACATTACTATTCCAAATCTTCATTACTATTAATGTAGCTTATAAAATCCCCTGGCTTCAAAACATTACATATATTAAATACATACTGATACCGTCTTACTTCTACAGAGCTGCTAAGTTATTCAACACCAACCTAAATCCTAGAATCTTGATAATGTTAAATAATCCATTGATGCTAATAATTCCATTTTGGGGGGAGAAAACTTGAATCTGTTTTTCTTATATTTTAGCAAGCAGAAACCAATTGTTGAAAACTCAATTCTAAATTATTTTCTTATTTTTTTTATTTTCCTTGAAACTGGAAAATACCAGATTCTGATAAGAATGATTGCATTAATGCTTATGAAATACTTTGGGTCAAACACATCTGGTCCTGTAGAATCTGGCTAGTACTTGATAAATGATTTATTAAAAGAACAGCTGTTTTATAAGGATGATCTTTGGTCATTCACAATTTAAGCAGCAATTAATTTTTAAATGGGCTTCAAGAAGTCCACATATAAAGCCGAACACCACTTCACTGCAAGCAGAGTTACAGCAAGGGTCCTGTGGATTCATTTTTATTATTTAAATGGAGATGATCATAAAATTAGTACCCTTCTAATGTAGTTCTCATCTTGATTATTGCTATTTAACTAGTGAAATTTTTTCTTCAGGCTGAATGAACACTATAATTATTATTGCTTTGCATTGTAAAGGTTGCATCTTAATTGAAAAATCAACACTTTTTTCCCTTTCAATGAATACATCAACTTCAAAATCAATAAACACATTGAAGATGCAAGCAGTTTTGCTAGACCCACAAATTAGTGTGTCCTTGATCAACCAGAATTCATAATCCATAATCTTAAATATAAGATGCTAACTGATCCTATAACTGGGTCTGAATTATAAGTATCATCATGTTTCTACCTGAACATTCAACTTATGAATTTCTACAGTCAAAGTGTCAGTAGGTTTGAAACAATAATACTTTTAACTTTGTTCTGCTTACAATATATCACTGTGGATATGCCTTGAACTACATAGCAATATCAACAAAAAAAATGTGCAATATTTTTTGGAATTATTTTACAGTATGTGTACACATGGCTTATAGGCTAGTAGTATAGATATAATTCCTGAGCATGGAAACAAACAAAAATAATGCATAATACAAAAAGATAAGCTGAACATATATGAAGGTACTTGTGATATAATATAAATGGTATGCTTTAAATACCTCATATCCTATATTTTGATATAGAGAATAAAAGCTATAAAAGCTTATATAGTGTCTTCTCTGAATTACATGTATATTTCATAAAAACATACATAAAGTTACACATACACAGATACCTACCCATTTAGTATTCAGATCATCTAGGAGAAGATAACAGATAATCTTTTTTATATAGGAAGAAACTAAGGCCCAGTGATCTCAGGATGCTTGTACAACATCACATATCTAGTAAATAATAGAGATTTGAATTCAAATGACTAATGTTCTGCTCTTACGTGGTGTGCTGTATTCAGTTCCCTTGACAATGCCTGTCCTGTTTACAGTACATGACTTTAGTATCTACAACATCAATATTCTAATTAGCATAAAAAGATTTTTTTAAAGTAGTATAAGGCAAAATGTGATGCTTTAACTAATTTTAGCAAATATTAGTGAATGTTTCTGGCCTAATTTATACATTGTCCAAAGATATACAATGCCCAAACCAAAATTCAGATATTCTTTTTTGGAGCATCATTGTTTTCTTACACAAACATTGAGGATTTCTGAAGCTTAGGACCTATGTATACATAGGACTTAACCACATTTCTATAATTCAAAGCAAGAGGATGAATATTTTCATATAATAACAGGAACTTAGAATACTGTCTGCTCCACCTTTTTCAGATATATGTATTATTTTGTTTTAAATTAGAAGAACTCTAGCAGTAATAAGAAACAATTTAAGAGTTTTACTTTTTTACTGCATTATATAAACATATAAACAGATTATATATACATGCATATTACAAAAATACTTAATACATATGTTACTCGATTGTACAGTCAAGCAACTGAATAAAAGACAAATTAGCACAATTTGCTGGAAAGCTGACAAGAGACAATATTACAAGATGAGTCCTGGTTCTGTCATGCGCTACCTAGGAGACTTTGGGAGTAACATAAAACTTGTATGAGCCTTGTCTAAAAGCCTATATCCTAGGGTTGTTTTGAGAAGCATATGAGATATGGGATGTGCAAATGGTCTATGAACTCTGAAATGCTGAAAAATACCAGAGATTAGTGTTACTTCTAGTATTACATGTTATCTTTCAGTTCCCAGCACCTAGCACAATGTCTGGTACTGTGAATACATATTGGCTTAAATTATTTTTTCATTATGAGAATGCTATGGTAGGAATGAAACTGAAAGGACAAGTTGCACTTTGCCAAAAGAAACATGCTAAATCTTAATAAGTCTTATTTAATTTAACTACTCAATAATGTGGAATAAAAGCATATTTTTTCAATTTTTTTAATCATAACATTCACATGTATTTTATTAGGTTTATAATTACTGAAATTTTATATTAGACATTTAGGAGGTATTGTAAAACCAGACAGAATCAGAAAAAAGAGAGAGAGAGATACACACAGAAACATACAGAGGACACACTGGGGATATTGAGGATTACATTAGATCAAACATTTAAGAACAGCAAAAATACAGTATTTTGCATAAAATCTAGATGGAGCCAGTAGTATAGGAAGTTCAATTTCTATGCACATTACATACACACATAAATTCATATGCCTGCCTCTAAATATACACAAAAGGGTGGCCCCATACATTCTATAAGCACATTATCTGAACCTTCAGAAACTGATACTTAAAAGCCAATGGCCTACATTTCCACTCTGATCAATGGGATAGCTTTATCACAAGATAGAAGGGACTGTTATTGATTAGCTTATAACCTTCTAATGCACCAGCCTTTGATCTGCAATAAAACTGTGATTGAAAATTGAGATCCCCAAAAAGGAAATAGGGTTTGAATATCCTGGAAGGAAACAAGAATAGGGGCATTCTTAAGAAAGCAAAAACATCCAAAAAAACAGAGCACTGCCATCCAGTTACTTGGCTGTCCCTGCAGAATGAGTTGAGACAACTGCATCACCTGACATTCTGGCCCCAGCGCCAGAGACTGGAAAGACAAATCAAATCAACATAATAAGGCTGTAGTGTCCACGAGGATAGAGAAAAACAACCTCAAGCCACGGTAAAAGTTCACTTCACAGCATGCCCACCATTTCAAAGGAAAAGCTAACACTATTGAGGGGTGCACTTCAGCACTATCCATACATCTTGTTAGGAATGAGCCATTCTTAACCAAGTCCTACGGCCTTGATGGTGTTTGACAAGAACTTTTGCTGGCAACTTTGCAGCTGGAGGGAATTCTAAGAAGGGCATCTTGTGCTTCAGGACTAAATCTCAGTGTTGAAGAGTTCAGGGGAAAAGCAGAGAAAGAGGGATAACCACATCTAATCAAAATGCACCCAGAACTTTGTTTTGGGTTTATAGATCGTGATTATAATTAATGTGAAAAACCTAAGTAAAAGTCAATTAAGAATTATATGTAGACACACTAAAATTGATGATGTGGATAAACAAAAGACTGGTGTAAAGATATATTGAACTGAATTCATCCTTTCATCCAATAATTAGGTTTTCTGAGCTTGTGAAGTAGCAGAATTTAAAAGCATCTTTTAAACAAGAAATGTAGTGTTATTCCAGTATCACAAATGAGAATTTGATAGAGAAAGCATCACTCATAAGTGTCTTGTTCATTTTTATTTTGCCAACACAATTCAAGGGTATAAAATCTTTCTTCTTTTAAAACCAGAGAAAGTCTAACAGGCATTCTGGATTTCTATATTAAGTCTTTACATTTAAAATCTTGATATCATTAATGTATAACGTCTCTTCAAGCTGCAGCTTGAGATTTCCATGAATATTTACGACTACACTGGAAATTCCATGAATGCTACCAATGTTACCAGCACTGTTTCTAAAACCTCAGCAACGGCTGCTGCTGTTGAGACTCTTGTCACCATTACCCAAAAGGTTCTTCTCCCCCAGCAAGGAAAATATGCCAAGCCCGAAATATTTGAAAAATCAAAACCTGTACAAGGACAACATGCAAATGTATCATCATAAAAATGTCTTAAATTCTGAATAAACAAGAG
This sequence comes from Aplodontia rufa, assembly GCA_004027875.1. NCBI lineage: Eukaryota > Metazoa > Chordata > Mammalia > Rodentia > Aplodontiidae > Aplodontia > Aplodontia rufa. The sequence continues at coordinate 96,972 of PVKS010001246.1, forward strand.
GAAATCCATGAGGCAGAGAAATGCAAGCCCTGTAGCTTAGATGACAATCAGAACAGTTCCCATATATCAAGTTCTTCTAACTAGTTTTCACACAGCTATAAGACCACACGAGTTCATAGGATATCTGTCTTGGGATAAACTATTAGAAAGTTCTCTTATCTCTCTTCTTCTATCATGCCTTGATTAGGAGATCTTCAAACTCCATCAATGTCCTGCATGAAGGACACTCTTTCTCAACTGTGTGCTTTTTATAATTCTTCTCTGCTGTAGTGCTGCTTGGGATTGAACCCAGGGCCTCAAGCCCTTCACAACTGAGCCACACCCCAAGCCCATGCATTTTTTGTTGTTGTTGTTGTCTTTGCTTTTTCAAAACAGCAACAGTTTTGAAACTCAAGCAGTGCAACTGCGTCACCACAGGCCTTATGTTATTTATTCTATGCCCAGAATTTTCCTTTGTATAATGAGAACAATACCAATTTATTTCAGAGTATTTGTGTTAAACAGAGATTACTGAGAAATATATTGTGAGAGGAGTATCAAATAATATTTATTAGAGAGCCCTAATCTAATAACTGAGGTTTAGCTCTAATGCTACATGAGTGCAAACAGCTTCCCATTATCCCTCAAGGAAACATGAAACAGGAATGAAAGTAGATATTTGCATTAGATCTCAAACACTCAAGCCACCTGTACATTAATACATTTTTAAAAAATGCTAAATATCCAAGAAGTTATTCATTCAATTCAATTCAATACTATATGCAGTGAATACCTACAACATATGAATCAGACAAAGATAAACAGGACATGATCCATCCTCTACAAGCTATTTGACACAGGAGTAAAATTGGAATGTATATAAAGCATTTATGGACACATAGAGGGCACAAAATTTGACTAAGATAATCAAAGAATAAGTGACACTAGAACTGAATCTTAAAGAAGTAATATGTAGTTGAATGGGACCATACTCTGCACATCATAAAAATCAACATTATGTACACAGGCCAGGGAGTGTGGCTCAATGATAGAGTACACACCCACGTGCAAGGCCCTACTTTGGATTCCCAGCAGCACAAAAAACAATGACGAAAACAAAAAGCCGACAATAATAACAAATTACAGTATATAATTTTTTAAAAACCACAGATACTCTGCTTAGTCCTTCATCACAGGAATTTGGCATAGGCCAAATAGTTGTAACCACAGACACTGATAGTCATTCATTCGGAAATCCAGTGGCCACGCCTTTGGGCAAAGTACACTTTATAGAAATGAACTTAATATTAAAGAAACAAAACCTAAGCACATTTCCTACAGAATTTAATGGATCAGAGTCTGGACACATAATGATTATGAAGACACTGAGCCCCATACAATTTCACATCACCTGTCTTGGGAATAATTCAACTTCCTTTATCAGATACCAGAGAACATAAGCTCTGTGAAAGTGAATCAGTATTTCTTTTTTCTTTTCTTTTTTTTTTTTTTTGGTTAGTTCATCACTGTGTCATTGGCTGCACTTATAGAACAAAGCCAAACACATGATAGGAGTTTAAAACATATTTATTGAATTAATAAACTTTTAGGGTTTTTAGGGTTTTATAAATATATCAGGCATCTATAGAGATTACAATTGTATAAATATATGTACTTGATAAATTAAGCTAAAATCTTGTAAGTAATATAAGAATTGTTTCATTTATAAGATTTATTTTTCATATGTAAAATCATAAAATTAAAGTTTATAGATATGGGTCTCATTTGTAACAATAGAATCATTCCAATTTTAGGTTATCACAATATACCCTTAAAATAAGAGATAAATAAAAGAACCATAACAACTGAACCTTTCTACAGAATCTCAGAATCACTCAACAGAATCATAAAGCTAATAAGTAGGCGTAACTATAAAACAGAGCTTAACGTTGCATCTACAGAAAAAAAAATCTTCCTTTGCAAAACACTAGATTTAAAGAATATTCAAAACTTGCATATAAAACCATTTCACAGAAAGATTCCTTTCTCATTTAAAACTTAATTAGACATTGTGTAAACAGGATTTTTAATCTAGCCATTCCTGATATATTGCCAACAATTGAGCACTCCAGTAAACCTCCTCAGCTACTGTCAAATGCAAGTAAAGTTTATTGAGGTATAATTCATTAGATTTTTAAAATGCAACAGTATCAAATCATTTTTACTTAGTGACATACAGCAGAAACTTTCATTAGAAGAAAATTCAATAAACAGACAAAAGCAAATATGCATTGTGAATGTTAAGAAGATGTTTAATATTATAAAAGGAAAAATGGAAAAAATAATACTATAAATAAAAATGCACAACACTAAACCTAAAATTGTGACATGAAGTTCCACACGCATTAGTTTACCTCTTATTTCCCCATTATATTTGATTTCATAACATTTATACTTTCTATGAAATCAGGCCCCAAATATACAATTATTTTGATGTCTGGTCTTCTTTCCGAATATTAATAAATGTTGTGTTTGCTTTTGTATATATCAATGTGTGTGTGTGTGTGTGTGTGTATTTAAAATATTAGAACAAAGACTACAAAATTTGGTTCTGTCAATTATTTTCCACCTTCATTCCTCACCTAGATTTTCCCAACAAATATTGTTAGGCTTGTAGCCATAATAACTCCACTCACTGCATAGGAATAAACTTATTTAATCTTAAGTAAACATCAACCAAAAAGACACAGATTACTTTCCTCAAAATAATTTATTACATTTTAAGCATGATGAGTGGAAGATATTGTCATACTTCCTTTGAAATGGTTTAGAAGTCAATTTAAAAGATTTATTGTCATACGAATGGCAAAATGAAAGAAGGACACAAAAATACGCGAAAAATGCTAAAGCCTTGGGTTGAGATATACATTTTTAACTTTTAGCTACAGTGGAATGGCAAACCTCAGTTTTGTAGGATTTTAAATTTTGCTTTGTTTTTTAGTTTAAACCTTGGAATTATGTCTGACCTATCTACCTTAACAAGAATGAACTGGTGCCAGAAACGGTGGCACATGCCTGGAATCCCAGCAATTCAAAAGGCTAAAGCAGGAGAATCGCAAGTTTGAAGCCAGCCTAGTGACACACTGTCTCAAAAAGAAATAATAAAAGGGGCTGAGGATGTAGCTTAGTGATAAATCACCCATGGGTTCAACTTCCAGTAACAACAAAACCAAAACAAACGATTAAAAAGAAGAATGAAATGATAAAACAAAAAAAAATCCAAAAGTATCTACTATGGCATGCAACATACTTTATTAAAATTAAGATTAAAGGAAATTTCCGCTGTAAGTGTATAGTCATTTATAGTAGTTTCAACTTATATATTATTCACCTATTAATTGTTTTTCCTAATGTTCACCTTTAATTTCAAATGAAATATGTACTCAACCATATTTAGATTTTACCCTTTCTCCTTGAGTGTGGAAGAGGAATCATAGAATCATGATGTGGTCCGGATCTAAGAGATTATTTAATTCTCTTTCAATTTACAGGTTGTATCATTTAGATTTTATTTCTTCTATTGGACTTAAGGATTCTTAGAAGATGACTTAAAATAAAATCCTTGCAAGATGAAACCTATTTGCCATTGGATATCTATGCTGATTTGGAAAATGTATTTCTTGTAAAACAAGTATCAAACTAAAATGTTGGTAATATTTATAATTTACTAGTTAGGCTTCTACATCAGAATTGGCTCTAGTATGACAGAGAAATACAATCAGGGATGACTATCAAATCTAAAAGAGAAAAAAAAGTAGAAAATAGTCTTCAGAATTGGAAATTATATATAAAATCTAGCAAAGATGATAAAAATAAGAAAGTTTAAAATTTAATTTTTATGTAGATTTCATTATTGATTCCTTACTATATTTAACAGTAAAATATTAATAACATAAAAGTTTCAGAAACTGGTTGCACCCATTATATAATAAACAGTACAGCAATATGAACAGCAGGGTCCATCAATTTTGACATTGCTATCTTTCTTCTACAATTAAGTAAATAAAAGGGTAGGCACAATGTCTTAACCTCATGTGCCACATGAGACCTGCATCAGAATCATCTATCAGCTCCTCAGAGATTCGGGGTCCAGTTCCAGACCTACAATGTCAAATTCTCACAGGATAGGAAATATGATGCTGTATTTGAAGAAGCTTCCCAAATGATTCTTATTCTCGGCCAAGTATGAATAAGATTACTGGACATGAATAGAACCATACAGCTGATTACTATCAGTCAAATAATTAAAGACTATACAAAATGCAATTTTAATTTGATAAATCTAGAAATTATAGTACCAGCATATTATTTAGAATATGGGACAACTAAAAGGGAAAAACTAAAGGTTTGTTTCTACAAAGAAAGGTGGAGCTGTAGTATCAAGGAACAAATTTATGTGTGTATTTTTTCTCTACTCGAGTAATACATTGCCCTAATAAAATATTTACACTGTTAAAAAAAAGCAAAGAAAAAAAATTATCAACAACTATACATAAAGGAAACAGACTCTTCAGAGCTAGCTATTACTTAAGCATGTTGCCTCAGATGAGGAAGGATGGGAATATTTATCCTTTGAATGGATAGTTTGAGTCTGACTACAGTGACATGTTTAATGTCCCTTAAAAAAATCAAAGAAGAAAACAAGTCAAACACAGTAACAAACTTGTAGTCTACCCTGTCCTAAAATAAATAAATAAATAAATAATAAAAATTTAGGTGTCAATCTAGGTGGCACAAGCCTGTATTCCCAGCGGCTGGGGAGGCTGAGGCAGGAAAATTTCAAGTTTAAAGCCAACCTCAGCAACTTGACAAGACCAGATCCTTTTCTAAAAGGACCAGGGATACAGTTCAGTGGTAGTACACTTTCCTGGCATGGCCTCAGGTTCGATTCCCAGTTTTAAAAAAATATGCAAATGAATAAATGTCCGAAAACACAATTCCTCTTTGAGTGTGATACTCTCCTCTTGTCAAAGCAGACAGAGGAGTGAGAAAAGATAACAGTCTTCCTAAACAATCATATCCAAAAAATTAATCAGGCAAGAAAGGCTTCAAAATCAGTAATAAAAAGTAAACTTTCATAGAGCACTCACTGTATGTCCAGGAAGTAACAAAATGCAGGAAGATGTTGCTTAGTAGATGGGCAAACCATCAAGAAACACAAATCATTAATGGAACTTTCCAATCCTGAGCCTGGTTGTTAATATAAAACAAAATGTTCAGTCAGGGTCTTCATAGTCCTATCTGACTTCAGTTTTATAAGAAGTAGATTTGAGGAGTTAGGGACGTTTCCAAGTGTAGCTCAGCAATAATGGAGCATATGCTTAGCAATGGCAAAGCCCTAGGCTCCATCCCCTGCACCACCAACAACAACAAAAAGTAGCAGATTTATAGCAGTAATTTACTGAGATGGTTCTCAATAGTCAAAGAGCTATTCTTAAAAAAAAAAAAAAATCTTAACAAAACAAAGTGCAAAGTACATCTATAACATTAATTTGAGAAGTTATCACAATATAATTGCTTTAAATCAGCTGAATCTTAAATATTCTGGGAAGATACACTAGTATTCTATTAAAAATATCAGACAAATTACAAAAATTTGAAAATATTTATTTTGTAAATATATATAATGAGTCAAGGTTATTGTTTCTTTAATAACATCACTGCAATTGACTTGCATTCTATATGACTGCTCTAGTGTAAAAGAAAAAGGTAAGGTCTGGAGAAGTGGCTCAGTGGTAGAGCACTTGCCTGGCATGTGTGAGGGCCAGGGGTTGATTCCCAGCACCACACACACAACTGAGTGTTGGGAAAACAAAAACCAGATGAAAAAATAAATAAAACTGATTCTCTCTCAAAAAAAAAAAAAGAAAGAAAGAAAAGAAAAAGAACAGGGTAGATAGATAAGGATCTACCTTGCTGGGAAATTTGTGTAACCCTGGCTATACTCTTGGGAGTGTTCTGGGAGAGTTCTGGAAGATTGAAATCAAATGTGAACTCTATCATGTGAATGACTATAAAGAAGACTGAAATAAACCAATATAACCAAACAGAAACAAAGTAGTTATAAAAGCTATACAAAAATTTTTAATGAATAAAATGAAGATTAGATTTAAAGATCAGTGCTATAAGTAGATTTAAAGCATTTAATTTAAAATATAAAATTATTGAAGTAAAATTTAAAATCATGATTTATAAAAGTTTCAGTTTATTTACAAATCTGAGTCTACTTCAGAAAGATAAGGTTCATCTACATTTTCAAGACTCTTTTGAGTTCCCCTTTGTATTTATTTATTTGGTACTTGGAATTGAATCCAGGGGTGTTCTACCACTGAGCTACATCCCTAGTCCTTTTCATTTCTTTCTTATTTTTTTTTTTAATTTTATTTTGAGTCCAGCCTCAAACTTGGGATCCTCCCACCTAAGTCTCTCAAGTTGCTGGGATTGTAGGCATGAACCACCACATAGGGCCTGAGTTCACCTTTCTGAAGATTTAGTTCTATTTCTTCCAGACTGAAGTGTATTCTAAGGCAATTCTACCAGCAGAATGTTTAAGTTATGAAAAAATACATTGCTAAAGAGCAAACAAATAAATGTATTCAAATGATGTTATTCTTTTCCTGGTATGGATTTGTTAGGAAGTTGCTAGTTTAATTTATTTTTAATTTCTATACTTGCTTCAAAGATTAGCATCCTTCAAGAGTTAGCAAGCTATAGTATAACATGATTAGATTCCAAATTTCTAATTCATATATTTTGTCAATAAAATAAGGAATGCTCAGGAAGATTTTTAGAAAGTTTCGAAGTGTTACAGTTTAATTTCCTTTTCACAGATTTTGAATGTTCTATTTGTTACTCTTCCACATATATTCAAACACGTTACAATCAAATGCATGTTCTTAACTGAATAGAATATAGCTCCTAATTTGACTAACCTACATTTAGCAAAGGGCTAAAGCAATAAGTGAAAATAGAAATATCTTATTTCATTGAGATATGTAAGGAAATCCAATCATTTACATTTGAAAAAGTAGCCCCTAAGACTTTCTAGAAGGATCTCACAGCAGGGATGAAGTTTCTTTCTATTTCTAGAACTAGGATCCCTCTGCCCCACTAAGCCCCCCTACAGAGACATAAACTAAGCAATTGTAAAAGGTATCTCAGAGACCATCTAACTCTCAATACCAAAATCTGATAACCTTAGCCATCCAAAATTCCTTCCTATGATTTTATCCAAATGCTATTGCTCTTTTTAAACCATTTTCCTCTTTTCTCTTTAATGAAGATTGAAATTAGCTGACTGCATCATATGAGCAAGTTTTTTTCCGTCAGTAGAAACTTGAAATAAGGTATGTTTCAACTTGACTAGATTGTGTCACACTTTTACTTTTGATCAGAGGTTCCTTTTAATCATAAATCCCAGAACCATATTTGTTAATCTGTTGATATTTATTAAAGTAAAATAAAACATCAATCTAAAAAAGTTTAAACTTTCATTGTTTCAGCAACTTAGACTGAGACTTTTCAAGCTTATGATTTTATGGTTTTAAACATGATCACATGTTTCTACCTTAAGAAAGTAATGAAAACACTGAAAATACTAAGGAGGAAATAAACACTAAGACAGGGATCATGATTGAAATGACAATTTCACTCATACTGTGCTTTTATAACATGCAGGGCATGTTGAATCTGTCACCTCCTAATCCTCAGGAAGCTCACTCTTACAGAATACAGGCATGCATCTAACATAGTCTTATACAATAAACACAAGATACAAGATGCTGTAGAGTCCAGCTAACTCTGCAGAGTGAAGACAGCAACCAAAGGGAACAATACAGGTGAATCATAAGCTTGAAAAGCAGAAGTGAAAGCTTTCCAAACAAAATGATGCATATGATGGAATAATCTGCTTGGAGAATTGAAAAATGAGAATTAAAGAGCTGAGAATGGGAAGGGACAGGGTCCTGGAGCAGCAAGAGTTAAAAGTGAAAAAGGAAGGCAAGTTCTGGGTTATACAACAATATTCTGTGCAGTTAAAAAATTAGGACTTTGTTCGGCTGGAAGTTTACAGAGAAAATTAACAAGGCCAGATAGCAGTGTGCTAATGTCACTGCAGAGTAGGAGAGAAAAGCAAAAGCAAGAAAACCAATCAAAGTCTGATTCAGAAGTTGAGTCCAAACCAAATGTGGGTGTGAACTAAAGCGACGAAATAGGGATGGAGTAGAGGTTGTGGAATTGATATTTTTGAGGGGCTGGAGCAGTGGCTCAGCAGTTAAGGTGCTTGCCTGGCATGCGTGAGTATGCAAGTTCAAACCCCAGCACCATATATACAACAAAGTCTTGGAGCAATGAAAGCAACGTGAAAAACAAAATAAAACTGATTCTGTCTTTCCCTCTCTCTTTATTAAAAAAAAAAAAAATTTTTTTTGAAAAAATAATCCACAACATGGTTAATAATTGGTGATTGATGGTTAAGGAATTGAAGTGACACAGTTAAATATCACAAATTTTTCAGCTTGGAGAGTAATGCTAATTAATTAGAATTAGGAGAAAAAGGTTGCTCAAGAAAAATAATGATTTCAACATGGACTTGCCGAGCATCATGCTGAGACTAGGGTTGGTATAGAAACGGTGTCTTACACCAATATAAGCTGAAAGCCGAAGGTAAGTCCAGTGTGTTGCCTTTTTCTAATTTGCAGAGACTCCACTGGTGGATGAATTGAGGATGTCAGTAGCTGCAGAAGGGAGACACGGGCTGGAAACAACACTGTGGCAGAAATCACTCTTGGGGACTATGCTGACCAGCACAATCACAATAGCCACACATGTCTAAATTTAAAATAATCAAAGTTAGCTAAGATCAAAAATTGATTCCTTTGGTCACATTAGCCACATTTCATATGCTCAATGGACAATGTGGTTAGTAGCTACTGTACTGGGCAGCACTAAGGTAACTTCTAAAAACAGGGAACATTCTATGAGACAGCACTGGCATGCAGCATAAGAGGAAATGTTTGGGGACAGAAGAACCTCAGGGAAAGAAGAGGTACACAAGGCGGAGGAAAGTAAAGGGAGGAGCAATCAAAGGAGGAAAAAAAGAAAGGGAAAAAAAATCACATCACTTTGACCAAAAGAAGAGAGTTCAAGGGGACGAAATGTTGAAGATAAGAAAAGCTGAAAATAAGTCAAATACGAAAAGGAATAAAAAAATTACTTCTAAGTAGTTTATTTTACCCTGACATTTGGTATGGTATTGGAATCGTTACCAATTTCTTTAAACGTGAAATGATTCAATGAGATTAATTCCTTGACTCAGATGACAGGTTTAGCTTTGAGAAAGAAGAATTCCAGTTCCTTACAAGAACGGAAAAGTTAGAAATATGACCATTGCCTTCCCGCACTTTCATCAGTAAGGGCGAGCCCTGCGTGGCTGTCATCCTTAGCCATTGTTCCTTAACGCTAATTTGGGTCTAGAATATGGCCGAATACATTTCTTGAAAGCACATGTCAAATACCTGCATTCAAATCAAATTGCATGCGAAATTCTTTTCTCATGTCAACAATGAAGCTAATAGAACAGTGGTTACCAGGGGCTGGGGCGACAGAATAGCAAGCTATTTGTTTTATGGGTAGTTTCTGTTTGGACTGATGGAAGAGTTATGGAGATGAACAGCAGTGATGGTTGTATGTCAACGGGAATGTAATTAATGACCCTGCATTGTACACTTAAATATGGTCAGAACAATCAGTCTTTATATACATTTTACCATAATTAATTTTTTTTAAATTGAGTTCACCTAAAACAGACAACACGGGAGAAAAATCTAAAAGAAGCCTCTCACAATGTTCCATCCCTTGGAAATTTAAAATAACAAATATAAGAGTTGAAAACATTTCCAGCAAACTTCTGTTACTTGAAATAATGTATGTGTTTCTAATATCAAGGCGTAAAAATATGGGTTTGATTGTAAGATATTAAACATCTCATTACTGCTGACATTGCCTCAGCTAATATGGTCTGAAAAAAAAAGAAGTTATATATAGCTCTAAATGGCACCAGCATAATAAAAATGCATTGGGCCAGTTTCACAATCAAGCTGGCATTTACAGTCATCTCCCCTTGTATGCAGTTTCACTTTCTAGAGTTTTAGTTTTCTGCCATCCACCATAGTTCAAAAACATTAAATGGAAAATTCCAGAAATAATGTGTAATTTAAAAATAATTTTCTCAAGCACATTGTTTTAATCGTTCTATTTTATTGTCATTTTTGTTAATTTCTTACTTGTATTTAACTTAGAAATTAAGCCTTATCGTGGGTATGTATTTATAGGGAAAGTACCACAGAGTACAGGGCTCAGTACTATCTCTTGTTTCAAACATCCACAGAATATCTTGAATCGTGTCCCACACAGTTAAGGGCAGACTGCTGCCTCACCTTTCCCTTACTATTTGCTTATCAGGTCAATGGGTGCAGTTAGTTGGTAGACTGGTGAAGTATGATTTTCAGCAGTAAACCCTGAGGCAACCCTGTGCAGGCAAAGTGCTCGCTCTGCAATTAAGGGAGGGCAAGCATCCCAGAATCACTCCTCCTGTATTCTCTGACAGTCCCGCCCTGCAGCAAGGCTCAAGGAAAGGGACCTGGAAAGGTCCCAGAAAGAAGCCAGAGGCTGCTACTATTTGTGTTCCTGCAACCAGGAAGCAGAAAAATTCAGGCTACAAATTAAATCTAAGCAAGTGACAATTTATGAACACAATGACTGGTCCAGCATCTTTCATAAACTATACAATAACTAATCTCGAATGGTTTTTAACTTTGACTGCCTCCCATCAGCATCCAGGCTTCTCCTTGTGAACATATTGGCAAAATGGAAGTAAACACTTGCACATTCGTGGATCACACCCCATTTCCTCGCCAAAGGCAGCTACTAAATATGGAGAACAGAACCATTTTTAAAATAAATCAGTTGTCCCAGCTGACTGACGTTTTACTCAGACTGTCCCTGGATTCTGCTGATGTCACAACCTGAAAAAATCACCTCATGACTGTAAACTAAAAAGACACCGGCAGGATGTAAGAACAGATACTAGAAATGAAAACCACCCAGAGAGAAAGAATGGAAGAAAACAAACAGACAATGAAAAATACAAGAGATGAGTCATGCTGTACTTACAACTTTCAGCCTGATAGTCTGGCACGAACTGCTCATCATTGTCAGGTACCTGAGCTGAAGAGGAAGAAAAAAAAATTTAAGAGAAAAACTGCAAGGTATAAGGAATGTCAACCCATATCTGTCAAACAAGGTCTTTTCAGGCTGAGATCGAACCTACAATTATTTGCCAATAATGCTGCTATTTAAAATGGTATTGACAGTGCTACTTAGGAGGGGAAACAGAAGGGATCATTGATGTCAAATAGGAGACATAAATATGTCAGAAATATGACAGTGGCAGTTGTAGCCCCTCTGAATTTCACCTGCCAGATGGAAATAAGAGGCAATAAATAAATAAATAAAGATGCTCTAAGATTTCATTTTCCTGCCGGGTTTCATTTTGTAAGAGTAAAGCAAAAGGTATTTCAATTCACCCACTGCCAGTGCTTAAGCTGCCCATCAAAATGACTCTCACGCTTCTTTTAAGTCATGTACAGGTATCGCACAGATCTTTCCATATTTGTAGAAACTACTGCTTTTGGTATGTTCCATCTCTCGAAATTTAGACTGCCATAATTACAAAAGTTTGTCCTATCCAGGTGCAGTGGTGTATTCTTAAACCCATGAACTCTGGAGGCTGAGGCAGGAGGATGGTAAGTTTGAGGCCAGCCTGGCCAACTTAGTGAAACCCTGTTTCAAAAAAACTAAAATTAAAATTTAAAAAAAAAAGGGCTGGGATGTAGTTTAGCAGTAAAACACCCCTGAGTTCAATCCCCAGTACCTCAAAGTGTTTGCCCTAAATTTGACCAAAACTTGCTACAAAGTTTTTTTTTAAATGAAAGAATTTTAATTAAACTTAGTCATATATAACAAAATAATATAGTTTGATGATTGCAGTCATAATAATAATTAAAAACAATAAAATAAATGCCATCTTTATGAGCAAAATATTTTCTGCAGACTATTCAACATTAATAAAAAGAATATCACTATTTCATCAGTTCTAATGTCAAGTGACTTCCCTATTTTCAGTAAAGGAAAATTACTGAATAGCAAGGACTTAATTCATTCAGCAGCAATCAAAACAAAAGTCCTCTTTTTCACTTATAAACTGTGAAATCACAGTTGATTTAGATATAGAAATAACCTATTCCAAACTGACAGAATATTACTGAAATGAGTTTGCACAAACATACATACTCTCATATACACAAACTACATAAATGGAAGTTAGGTTACTTTTAAATTGGTAACCATATAATGAAGTATCATCCTAATTAATTTTAGCTATGATCTAATTAGCTAGTATTGCTTTACTAATATAATACTGCATCTCTCTCTGGAAAGATCACAGTAGGGCAATAGTCTGGGTGGAACTTTTTATACAATCAAGTCATATTAAAACAGATGTCAATTTTTTTAATGAGTTTATTCTGTACGAGAAATGTGAATTAAAATAAATAATCAGTCTCTCCTAAAAATGTTTCAGGCTAATAATAACTGAATGGATTAACCAAAAAAAAAATCCATCCAAAGAAAATTTGTATTAAAAAAGGAATCTAACATGCATAGAATTAAAATTTGTTTTTCTCAGTTTATCTAATAGTATTCTTTTTAAAGTTTGCTTTTCTCAGCTTATCTAATAGTTTTTTAAACAAACACTTGTCCAAATAAATTTATATTATTAAGTACATCACAGTCCCATTTGTCTTGCCCATAACTTAAGTATATGCTGTATGACATTTCAATTTTTTTCCAAAAACTCTTTTGCACATCAATACTTTAACTTTATTAAACTCACACCATCCCCTGCCACCAAGTGAAACTAAATAAATGAAGAATCTCTCCAAGTTTCCATTGATTAGCCCATACTGGTTGAAAGAGAATATTTTTCTCTTCACTTTCCATATCTGTAGAACTGGGTAACAGCTTCAAAGTGGGGCAAACTTCAACTCATAGATTTATGACTTGCTAGCTATGTAACTTTATGTAAGTTATTTAGTCTCTTTAAACTCCATTTTACTCATCAGTATAGTACCAATAACATATGAGTTTTTGTAAGGATTAAATAAAACAATTTGTACCCAATGCCAGATACTAGGATACTTGTTTTATTATTTTCAATCCTCAATCATCTACCTTTTTCTTTCAAGTCACAAACCAAAAGCACTACAATCATTACAATGTCCAATTATTCATACCTTTATTTCTAAAGAATTAGTAGAGACAAAAAAAATCATTTAAAAAGTAGCTAAATTTTGTACATTAGCATTGTGCTAGCTATTAGCAAAGAATTTTGACATTGTTTGACTATTGTCATAGATTCATAAATTATAAGTACAGTACAGTTTAAAATAAGTCTACACATACACACACACACAAAGCCAAGGGGTTTTAATATATATTCAATAACAGCAAGGAGACAACCAAATCCTGCATGTTTTTCCCTGATATCCAGATATTTTAGTTTTCCCTCTAAATTAACAACCAAACAGATATAATAACTGAGGTACAAAATTATCAACCAAAGCAATTACTAGGCTTTTTAAAAGCCAATATTTATAAGAATGTAATAAAAAAGTAATATCCCTTTACAGGAATAGTTAAAAATAACTGGTGAGTAACAAAAGTATATTTGTAACTGAATATGCCCGAATGAATGTCCTAAAGTCTAGATTTTTTTTTTCTTAGAATCATAAGACCAAGTTCCAAGTCCATAACACAATCACTGGGAGAGCAGAAGCATAAAAGTGTCTGGTGGGTGTGTGGTGTGTGTTGGGACACGCTGGGGGGTAAAGGACAACACACAGGCGCTCTAGAAGCCATGCCTCACAGATATACAGAAAATAGCTGCATACTAACAATTTGTAAAAAGAGTAAGAATAAGAATTGCTATTTCTGTGCTAACTTCTTAACATACTGAATAAATACTTCACACTTATGCTTGAACATATTACAGAATTTTAACAAAAAACATATGACTCACATTTTCACAGAAGCTAATCTTAAGAAACTGAATAGACCAAATGAAGCAGCATGCTACTTAAATAGACAAAGGCTTAAGTAGACCTCTAATTTCAAGTTAGAGTAAAAGGAAAGCAGTTAACTAAAAACACAAGTTGGATCTGAGCAAGGAAAATATGACAAAGTATTGCCACACTGGTATCATACATTTCCTTTTTTTCTTTAATTCACGAGAATTTTGTGAAAGAGCAAACTACAGCTGCCTGGAAATTTGTTACAAGCCATACTAACTCCAGAGTTGAACATTAACAATCCAGGCCAACCTAAGGTTGAAAAATATTTTTTTCACTCCTATCTAGTATTATAAGCTATACTTGAAAGAATCACCTTAGGGAAATGAAAATGTTTCTCTGCACTGTGTAATTAAAGAGGAAGGGGAAAAGAAAGAAATGAGAAGAGAAGATATATACCAAAAGACCAATAAAAGGCTTTCAAGGAGATTAAGCATGTAGATTTTATTGGTAATAGCTGGAGCCGCTCTATCAGTTCATTACACATTAAGACAAGTTGCCATCAAGTCCAGGGACTGGACTTTAAAAGGATAGTATCTGCACTCTCAGCTATTTGCTTTACCTAGATTATTATCCGAAGTTGTTGTTTAATTTTCTCTTTCTACTATGTAACAATATACATTATGGGAGAGAACTTCATAGAAATATTACTCACAACCTAAAAGTCACAGAATCATCAATCCTCGTTCTTAACTTTAATATCCTCTCTTAACTAAAGTTACTTGGGGGAAGGGCAATTGTAAATACAACTTGTCTTTACTTTATGCCTATTTTTAATTCTTAAAATAATGTTCAAAAAGGTGAGTGTTTAAAATTTTTCCGTGGTTAGATGCAAGCAAGTAAAAACCTCCCTTATTCTCACAGACTAGATGCCTGTTGGATTTTCTTTTAAAGCTAGGAAAACAGCAGAAAAATTACACATAAAGCAAATGTCAAGTATAAAAGGGGTTAATATTTAATTAAAACCAGTTCTATCCACTGTAACAATGACCTGGAGCCAAACAAGGCGGAAGATGTATGAGTCATTCTTTCTGCCCGTGAATGAGACAGCTGATCTCCTCAGCAATTCCTCAAGAGGAGCAGGCAGAACTGGAGTTCTGCCTCCATTCACAAAAACACAGTCCAGCATGAGCCATGTGGCCCAACCGCAATCTTTTCATGTCACACCCTTCCAGAGGGCTAAAGCAAGTAAACTTGAACTTGAAATATAAACATACCAATTTTATTGCTCTGTCTCAAATAGAGCTCACATCCATTAAGAAACACATTTAAATAAATGACAACTTTATACATACACATTCATATATTTAACCCACCGTGCCTTAAAGGGAAACTCAGTAAAAAACTCAAAAGAACAAAACTAAGGAAGCAAAGAAAGAGGAAAAGAAGGGAGAATGGAAGGAAGGAAAGAAGAAAAGAAAGGAAAAAGAAAAACCATTTAAGAAATACCTTATATAATTGCCTATTATTCAAGTTGTTTTATCCTAAAGCTGTACTAGATCCTTGCTAAACTTGGTAGCATTTCACTTTAAACCAAAGGGTTAGAAACAAATTTCTCTAAAGAAATTGTATTTTACTTTAAATAAAAGTGAAACAAAAAAAATCAACCTTTACAGGATGGATTTCTTTTAATCCTAAATTGAAGCTTCGGGCCATGGAACAAAATAATCATGAGTCCACTAGGCCTAGTTTCACACCACATCCGGTTTTAACATTAAAATGACTGTTCCAATGTAAAAACACTAATTAATGCAGAAGTATAAACAAATTTA
Source organism: Aplodontia rufa (assembly GCA_004027875.1). Classification (NCBI taxonomy): domain Eukaryota; kingdom Metazoa; phylum Chordata; class Mammalia; order Rodentia; family Aplodontiidae; genus Aplodontia; species Aplodontia rufa. The sequence goes on from PVKS010001246.1 coordinate 112,969, forward strand.
AACAGACAAAAAAAGCAGGCCATTCCACCTGACCAAAACACCTTTATTTAGTACTTAATGCATTATTTGTATATGTTCTAAATGAAAAGAAAAAAAAATCAGTTTTACTTGTCTTGAGTCTCAAATAGGCTTCAATTCCTAACTAAACTGACCTGCAGTGACTTGAAAACTTAAGGGAAGCTCAAAGTCAACTAAGTTGTTTGTAACCAAATATTTTCTCTAATGCCTTACAAGTCTGACTGTATTATTATTATTATTTTTAATTGCAAGATGGTACACAAGTCAAAGGAAATAAAGTTATACTATGAAATGCAAGAAATTACAAATTTCCTGTAACTGAACTAGAAAAGCTGGGCAATATTTCACTGACATTTATTAGGAACCTCTGGAAAGATTAAACTCTGCTAATACCAAATCCGAATTTTCTATTTTAAAAAAATCGAAGAAATCTTTCATTTTGTAAATAGACCATAAATGAAAACCATTTCCATATTTCCAAAGAATATTTAGAAGGAAAATAAGTTTACTCATCTGCTATCTTTAAATCAAGTCTAAACAAGAAACCTCTCATATAGCATATCATAAAGTATATCATAAAGTATACAGAGGGGTGATAGCAACCCTATCACCACCTCCACATGAATCTGCTCTTCCTCAATTCAAACAAATTGTCTGAACATTTTTAATGTTTGGTTTCTTGATTTTCTTGATTCCTGTTTTGTGTGAGACACATAAAACAATGTGATTTTTAAAGCTTTTATGTCTTTCTGTACCACATGGGGGATGGGGAGAGAGTACATACATAATATTATGTTCAAAAATAAATAAATAAAAAAGCAAGCAGAATGTTTGAATGATAAAAATGAGTGCCTTATTATTACTTACATTATAGATAACATTTGTAGCAAGAATAGCACATACTATTCAATTAAGAAGCATCATAAAAATGATTCCAAATATATATTAGCACCAGTCTTGAAAGGCAACTGAGGGACAAGAAATGACATCTCTAGTTTGAAGGTAATCTGACAATTACTGGAAAGACACATCGAGGCAAAAGGAATAAAAGCTTATTTACACAAAGTAATATTAAACTTTGGTGTAGAAAGGTTGTCTTTGGAGATAAAACTTTGAAAGCAAGGCAACAACATGAAACTTGACTTAGTACAGCATTGAAAAAACATTTTACCCAGGCAGAAAACCCCTGTTGCCTTTTTCCTCAATATTATTCATGAAAGGGAACCTCAAGACACCTAGACTCACATAAAATAAGTCAAAAGTAGTTATGCATTTCATTAGATATTACTGAAATTTATCATTTTTCTTTAAGTTGCGTTAGTAGGTAAAGCTGAAACAAGTTTAGAAGAATACAATCCTTTCTTAACTCAGTTTTCTCAGCCTTCTATTTCTGTCCCTCACACACAAGAGATTCACTTTTAAATATTTTGGGACAACAGTCACTAAACCACTTTGAACAGGTTAAGAACATGAAGTTCATGATATTGATACCTGAACTCATTATTTCATGGGATCAAATAATTACAATTGCCTTCTGTCAACAATAATCTAATTCAAAAAAAAAAAGAATCAATAATGGATTGTACATGGTAAATGTACAATATAACGTATCTGTAGCAAAATTTTAAATAGGCATATTGTCCAATTCTCCAAGTTTTTTTTTTCTTTTTTCCAAACTGCTACTGTGGTCACTGAAAACACTAGCTCAACTTTCTTCAGAATAAGACGATTATTTTAACTTGTGGTATATATATTTAAAACCTTTAAGCTGCAGTGTTAGTGCTTAGAAAGTGATATTAATGTGAAGTTTTCTTTTTAACAAACATATTTTATATTCCTATATAGAAAAAAATTTGAGGGAAAATTTAAGAGTATATTGAATCAAAAATACTAGTTCCATCCACACCTTCAATAGCCCTGCCTTATCTATCCAAATTTTCCCTTAGAGATAAAATGCATTTCATAAACTAATAATTTACCCATAACTAATGCATGTATTGTACTTATCTAGGTTATAAAAAAATACGGGAAAAAAAATTAAACATGTTAAAATATATCATTTCAAGTGTTTAGGAACTTTGATAATTTTTTGAAAACATGATTATCAAATGACACATTACAACTAACTTGATTCTCATGTCTAATAAGAGTTTTAGACCTGTTTAACTTCCCAGTAGGATTCTAACTCACGGGAGAAATTTGGTTACTTGCCAATATATTTTTTCTAAGGGTCAAGATAACTTAAAATTCCATGGTCATTTTCTTGGCTGTGGAGCATTATAAAAAGAAATATGTAAATAGTTCACAGTATGCTAATGAAGCAGGGTGCTAATTTCTAGATGTCCAGAAAGACATTAATGGACAAATCTAGCTATACAATAAACCAGGGTGATTTTGCTTCTTAGATAATATTGTTCAAGCTGTGGATGAGTCAAGTGAAAATATTAATGCAAAATAATATAATTATATTTAATTACTAAGAACAGAAACAAATTAACAGTAGAAACAACTTTTGTCACTATTAGATGTTTTTAAATTATATTATCAAATTTTTGCTTACATCATGGCTTGATAAATTAATGTAAACTATTTTGGAAGTGTTTAAATTATTCTAAAATGCAATCTTAACTAGTTTGTAAATACTAGCACACCTGGGTATTCAATAAAACACTCAAGATTAACTCTTGAATTTAATTAAGCTTATGAATTTTTTCTAAGAAAAAGTCTATGTTTCTCCAAATACATTAGTCATTTTCCAGGCTTATTTTATATAAAGTGAAATCTTCAGATTTGATTTACAGGTATGTTAACAACCTTGAGTAAGAATATTCCATACAGAGTTTTAAAAGAAGCTCAAATAAATTATTCAAATCACTATCTAAGCCACAAGACACAAACAAGTCAAAAGTAAAAAAATGTACTGAAGCTGATTATAAAATGGTAAGAGTCTGTCAGTTCCACATTTTAAAATTCCAGAAACAGAGTTGCTATGCACATTCAAAATCTGCCAGCAAGAGCACTGACTTGGAATCAATCAGATTTAAACATCTTAAGAACCAATAAACCTTCCACAATAATTAAAATAGATATTTTAAGTTATTTTGGATAAGTGAATAAATTCCCTCGCAAGTATAATGTCCTCACAATCTTTAATTTTACAAAACTAACAGCTGAAAGTTAACACAAGGACCTGTGCAAATTTTTCATAAAAAGTAATATTTGCATGTGTGGCTTATGTTGCAATAATAAGTAATGTATTGCAATAAGTTTCATTTAGAGAGACAAGCAAAATGACCTTTAAATGTAACTGAAACTTTCATTAATACTTACCTTTCATTAACATACAAATACAATCACCCTTTCAAAGGACTATTAGGAAAGCTATTTAACTTAAAAGATTCATAAACATTTCTGAAAGCTCTTTGGAGAACTAGAATATCAGCAAAACAAAGAAACTTCTTTTACATGTTAACAGCAACTTGAGCAACTGCCTACAAGACCACCGGATGAAACACGTCAGTGTGCCTCAAAAGAGCCACTTGGGTTTCAGTTGGAGACCCTCTCTTTCTGTTAACCATCTTAAAAATCTATTCCAAGTATTACATATTTCCCACAGAATGTGAACACACAAATAACACAATTTACACTCAAAACTTAAATATCTATAATTTTATCTATTTCCCACAAAACAAATCATAAAATTAACATTTCACATTGATTTTGCCAAATCCAAAAGGAAAATTTTAATTCATAGATGCCAACAAAAATCCTGCAACAACAGACATTTCTTAAGACATATAAAGCTCTACTAAAGCAATGCTTCATTGTTCCTACAAATAAAGTTGCACACAATAAAAGATGGAAAAGGCTGCACAATGAAACTTTATCAAAATATAATCCAAAATGCCTTTAAATGTCCCCTTGTGATATATTAAATAAATCCTAATAAAAGTGATAAAATAGCAAAGGTCAATTTTAATATACATCACATGCAGAGTAACACACAGAAAACATTTTTAAAATCCTCAAATCCCCCAAAGATTGATTTTAAAACCAAAGATTTCCTAAGCATTGGATACACACCTAACGTCCTGTGTTGTGAGCAAGGTGGAAAGAAGACACTTGCACTTAAATCTTGAAGCATCCCGTCCTGATGAACCCAGAGAAACTAATTTCTGCCATCAGAAAAGTCCTCCACCAGAACACCAAATAATGATATGCGCTGCTCTAAAGGAAACAGCAAGCCAGCCGGGTTCTGGCTCTAGGAGGTCTCTCGAGGTACAATAATATAAACCTGATCAATTGCAATTAAAATCTGAACAGAGGCTTAGAACTTGAAGTCTTGGTGCATTAGTTCTTGCCAAAAGCAGATGTGATTGTGAGCTGGAAGCAATTTCTCCTGGTAATTTGTGATGACACTGGGTAGTGCAGCCCCAGAGTCCCCAAAGACAAACTCATCAGAGGCTCTAATGTATGCATGACACATGAGGTGGCTCTTTTAGAGCTCAATTAATTGGGCTGAACATTAAGACAGCAAGTTCAGGACTTTTTTTCTCCCCCCTTCTAGAGTTGCTTTTCCCCCCTTTTCAGCATTTTTTTTGCCTTACCTTCTGCAAGCCATGTTTCCTGTAATTGACTTAGATCTTGAAAGAGTTCTAAAAAACAAGTCAAAGACATAAAAATAAGATTTGCAAATCTTTAGACTTCATTAAATGGAAATGTTTGTCATGAACTTGGCATTAGGTATGAATTTAATTTAGAGAAAAGGAGTGGATAGAAGAAAAAAGGATTTATAGCTTACTATCTCAATAACCCTGCCTACTTTTGATACCTGTTATGCAATACTACAAGAAAGTCTTTAGTGTGCTACCTAATAAAGTCAATCATCCCTCCTCCCTTTTTCTTTAACAAATAACTTAATAAGGACGTAGCTCAGGTAACCAAAAATCACACATATGCTAGAATTCACCAAAAGAATGAGGTGAAGGTGTTCTATTCACGTAAACCTTTCTTAAATATACTCAACTCTGGCTAAAACCGGAGTAGTAAAAAGATTGGAAAAACTGGCATTTTTTCTCTGTCTTCTAAACTTATGTACAAGATGTTAACAGGACTTGTGTTAACTCTCAAACTACTGTATTTGCAGGTTTAATGCCTCAAAACTAAAAGGCATAACTTTATATACAACTTTTTAAAGGAGAATTTCTATAGTAATAGATTTACAAAAATCATAGACAAATAATCCCCCTGTACCACTTCATTATCAAGTCCAAAACTGTATATCCTGTCATATGGGGTAGAGAGGGAGGTGCCCAATAAGAATGAGGATTTGAGGATGGTTCAGAATTCAGTATACCTAATTTAAGTTGCAATTTGTATTTTGATGATTAAATCTAAGTAACTTCAATTTAATTTGAATACACACATATGGCTGAAATACCTTATAATATATTGACCTCCTACCAATGATTCATAAAAAGAATCTGCAACCTAATTTCCCAAATAGTATTACAATTATTAACTAGGCCTTAAGTAAGATTCAGTGAACATTATAAGGCCTATTAACAAGATGTTATGGCTTCACAATGTAATCATCAAACTCACCCGTGAAAATTTTGATAATAGCATATTAGTTTAGAGTAAAGGAGTTGGAAATCAAATAGTCACATAATGTTTAACTTATAATAAAGTTGAAAGAAAAACATAGCAGTATATACAGCTGCTTACTTTGTCCTACTGTGTTAGATGTATTAAATTTGTTATTTTAGTGTATGGAATTAGTTATGTGCCATATGGACAAAAGTAAATACAAAACAATGATTAAAAGAAGAATGTCACTGTTAAGTTTTCATTTCCTTCTTTTATTAGTTGTGACTGGATTATAAAATATTCCCTGTGCAAACTGTCATGTAATGTAAATTGTTCCAAGTAAAGGTCTTAGTTAAATTCAGGAATTTCAAAGTTTATTATTTTTAAGGTAAGATTGAAGTGCTGCCCTTCTTTATGAGGATAGAGTGTAGGTAAAGAAGGAGGATTCAGCTCAAAATCAAACCTCACCTTCTGAATCATGAGCCAGATCTCTGTTAATGAATTTTCTTTTCCTGACATTTGTTGGTTTCTCGTTACAATTTCTCCCACGCTGACTCTACAAAGGGAAAGATAAAATCCTTTAAAAGAATATAAACCTCAAATGTCACACACAAAAAAATACATGCATACATAACATAAGCCTACTGGATCCTCTCTTTGAATAGAAAAAATAAAAGTTCACAGGATCAATTCTAATATTCATTTTCTGTCTTCATTTGACAGTGAAAGCTTATGCTGAGAATTCAATAGGCAAAGAGAGTTGCTTCCCATTGCCGAACCTAACACTACTGCTTATCAGTCACATATATTCAGGGTATCTCAGCATTGAAACACTAAACTGTATCACTTAACATTGTTTCTAGGCTGGATCAACACTAGATTAAAAAATACAGGTAATTTCGTCCTCTCACACATACCCCCCCCAAAAAGAGTGAAGAAATGAAAAAGAGAGAGAGAAAAAATGAGGAAAAATAACTAAAAACAAAAACACCCCATGTAAACAAAAAGTGTCAGCATTTGTCTCAACTTCATTCTTTTCAATGTGGCAGACAAACCCAGCCACAAACTTTGAGTGCAGCAGCTGCTGCTGCCCTCCATCTCCTCTTCCACTCATCTCGGGCACTTTAATCAGAAAAAGGAGTCTTAAAAATAAAAATATGCCTTATCCAAATCACTGAAAGGTAAGCTCATTTTGAAGATTGGGCTTCTAGAAGCACAGTCGCCCTACAGTGGCAACAAAGCAGATAAAGTATCTGTAATCCCAACCCCCTGCCCCCTCCCTTCTCATTCTCTCCCTCTCCCCACCCCCCGTCGGAGTCAAGTTTATAAACAGCAACTTTCGAACTGATCACTCACATTGGTGACCATGTAAGGCACTTGCTGGTCATAAAATCCATCCATTCTGCTGCTCTTCGCAATTATTAGCTCAATATTTTATATTTTGAGCATTTAGCTGGAGATTTCCTCGGGATCTGGACTTCTATCAACCTAGAGGGGAACAAGATGGCTTTTAGGCTTTAAAAAAAAAAAAAAGCATGAATGAAGCTCTTGAATTTGCATAGCTAATTACCCTCCGACAGTCCCATTCACAAAAATAACCCTCCCTACACCGCCTCCTTCACCTGGATCCAAAGAGAGCCAAGAGAGTTCACAATTTACATATTTTCGGTAGGAGCAAAAATCCGAACAAGAGGAGATGTATTTATTTACACTCTCGATGTTTCCCTGCGCGGTCGGTGTACCCCGGGCAGCTCTGATTCACAAACGTGTGCAAAACTAGCAATGGCGATCTGCGAGACTTGCTTTGCACCTAACGGGACTAAAGAGACGGAGACACCTCTTTCATAAGGATAGTTTTTGCAACCCACAACCATGCAATTATCTGGAGAGACATAAAAAGTTGTTGGAAAGACCCACCTGAAGGCCACGCTAGGCGAACGGCTGCAAAAAATCCCCTCAAAATTTAATAAAAACATTAATTATTGCCCAGCACTTCCCCTTGCAAGCCGAAAGCGACTCTGACAGAGCTCAATTCGGTGGTTTTTCCTCTACTTCTCCTCCAGGGGCCTCCAATCCAAACTGATGGATCGCTGCCTCCCATTGGCTCCACGTCTCTTTCACAAGATCAGATTTCTGGCTGTCAATCAGCAGACTTGCTGCCCCTTCCCGCGGGTCTCCTGCGCCCCTCTGCCCAAACAAGTTCCCTGCCCGCAGGCACCAGGTCCGCACCCTGGAAAGGCACAGAGAAAATCGACTTCCTTCCTAACTCTCCGCTTATTGTTAAGGCGCCTGGGGATACTGAAACCATGTGTACAGAGTCGCTAGTTTTCATTACTGGTGTTTTGGTCACTATTGCTCTGATTTCCTTAAAGCATTCTTGTGTCTTTCAGGTACATACTGCAAAGAGCGATCCACAAAGTCCATGCCTCCTCACCTCCGCCTTCCAAGACATCCAACCCTTCTACTCGACCTGACAAGGAGCCCTCTAGTTTCGTTCCTACCAAGCTTTTGGCCCAGGTTTTTTTTTCGGTTTTCAAAATTAGCCTCCACCATTGCTTATCGAACCATTAAAAAAAAAACCCTACTAAAATTAGCTTCTACCGTTCTTGGGATAGAAAAGCAAGGAATCTGAGAGCATCTGGGTATAAAACTGAGGAAGTGTTTATTAGGAGAGGTTTGTAATATTGGGAGAGGGAACTATATGGCGAGGGAAAGTATAAAAATAATATTTGTCCTACGTGTACGCTGGGAAAAACTACTTCCAGTCCACTGTGGAGGTGGGGAGGAACAGCGAGGGGGATCAAGTGGCTTGGATATCCTAGGGACTTGCACATTTCCTGAGCTTTTGTTATGTATACACGGAGGCGGAGGGTGTCACTTACTGTACTTGACGCTTTCACTTCCTCTGCAGCTTTTAAACAGCTAGAGCTGGGAGTAGGGGGCAAGCAACTAGAGAGCTCGAGTTTCAAGGACAATAACTAGGACACTAAGTAGTGAAAACTGCATCTCTAAAATCACTTTCCCCGAATCTCCTATTGGGCTTGGAGGACTAAATCGTCATTCTAGAAGCAATGGCCCTACTGTGGGTGGGAGGCCAAGGGGAAGTACCCGGGACCCAACGGTGTTGAAATTCACTTGTGACCTGGTGGCGATCTTAGCTAGTGACCAAACGACGTTTCCGGCAGCCGGTCTGCCTATGGAGAAACGTGCTGAAGTTCTCGATTTCTGTTTGAAAGTGGTCTTCCTTAAATGGAACCCTTTGGAGACGCATTAAAATGGAGCGTGAGCTCACAAGACTCAACTAAGGACCCAAGGAGGAGGGACAAATTCTGTCAAAATACACCGTGCATTCCCTGAATCTAATAAATCAGAGTTCACAACGCGCGCATCTAGAAGCATTTTGAGCGGGAACCGCATTTTAACCCGGGCCAGGGAGGGATCCCGGTCACAACCAGGGCCCGGAAGTTGGAATAGCGAGTTTCTCGGGTACTTTCTGAGGTGCAACTAGCAGAAGGGTCGCTAAATGGGGTATCCCGCCACTCTGCACTACCAGAATAACCAAGACCTTGTAAGCAGAGAAACAGTTTCCAAAGACCTTTGGGGCCTGAGCCTGACGAGTATCCAGGGTAACCGGGAGAGGGTGGAGCTTCGGTTTCTAGAGCCCCCGGGAGGTTCTCACCGCAGCCAATAAAGAACAGTAAATTCCCAGCCCATTGTTGTTTGTTGCTGACCCCGCAGCGCTCCGCTCGCAGATTGGCTGACTTCGAGACGGGGGCGGAGTCCAGCCCGCCCCTTCAGCCACCTTTCGGCTCCATTCACAAAATTCCGGCTTTTCTGGGTCACGTGGTTGGGGGCGTGGAGGGGCAAGGGAAATGACACAACAAAGGCCCAAGTTTCCCAAACCACGAAAGTTTTTTTGTTTTTTTTTTTATGCCTCACTACCTCCTCTTTGTCTTGTCGGTGAAACAAATACTAGATGAGTAAAACGAGCTTTGGATCTGGGAGCAATAAGAACAGAAAAACAAGTTTGAAATTAAAGAAAGGCTTACGCGGTGATAATTCCAAAGTGCGCTACCTAGGGTAAAGCCGCGCAAAAGAAAAGGCATAGAACTGGGAATGGGGAGAAAGCCTGAAGGAAGGACTAGTAACTTTTGGTTGCAGCCTCATGAAGTGTTTGTTTTAAAAGTGCCAAAGGTTCGATTCTAGAAAGATTTCCGTTTGCTCACTTAAGGTCCTGTAATTTTTATTACTAAATTTGTGTTATTCCACAGTAACACCTTTTTTTTTTTTTTTTAAGTTTCTTTTAGGAATACTGGAGGCTTTCGCTGACAGTTTTAGTTTCCGTTTCCAAAATTCGTCATTCCTTTGCAAGCCAGGGAAAGCGTCCGCGCCCTCTCTTCGGTAAGATGTAGGGAGAGCTGTAGGGCGCGCTGAGTCTCTGATTTTACTACGTTTTGCAGGGACTCCATATTTTCCTTTTTAAATTATTTAAAAGAACTCATATCTGTTAACTATTTAACCGTCCCCGTAATTGAAAACGGTGTTCCCATGTGAATAAGCAACCATTCTGGCTACAACTTTGTTTTAAACAGCATAACATGTTGAAATAAATGTGCTGCTCTTCAAACCAAAAGTTGAATCATGGTGGTTCTCTCTCCCACTTTCTCTTCTTTTTTCTACTTTGATACATAGTGAAATATATCCTCTGGTCATTTCTTGATACTTAGCGAAACACTAGTTTCTGGCTTAACAGCTGTTTTTGTTCAATGCTGAGCATTGGCATGGGGGAATTGAGGGGGGATAATAGACCTAGTGGCTGAAGACTTTGGAAGGGCTGAAACTTTTTTAGAAAATGTTACAGTGGTGGAAAATGTCCACAGAGGCAGCTGTTCTATCCACAAGAGAAGAATGTCAAAAGTTGCACAAAGTTTCCACTACTTTTGAGAATATCTTTTAAAAATCAGCTTAGTAAAGCCAGTCCTTCTTGAATGGAAAATTTCATATTGGCAGTATTTCAGGCATAGAATGGCAGAGCAGAGGCCAAGAAGCTTTGACATTTATTTACTTGTATTTTGAAATCCCATTTGGGTTTTGAAATAAGAGCTCTTGAGAGAAAGTTCAGTACCGCCCCCCCCCCCCCAAAATGTGCATTTTTTGAGTTTGGAAAGTTTTTAAACTTTAAAATAGCTTGCATATAAAGTTATTTAAATCTTTATAGTTCCTTTGCAGATCTTTCATCATAATCTTCATTAGTGGCTTTTCTACAGTTAACATGACATTATACTAAAAATGAATGAATGCATGTTGTTAAAGTGAATTTCTAAAATCAGGTTAAGAAGCAAACTAAAATGGTGCTTTTTTTTAAAAGGGTTCATATGATTAAAATTAAATCGGATTTTTTTCAAATCAGATTAAATACGAAGTATTTTTTAAATTTGTTTTATTGTGATACTATATAAGGCAAATTGTTGATAACCTAGTTTGCACAGGGCTATATCAAATAGGTAATGAAAAGATATAGACTATTAAATAGCCAAAGTGGCAAAGGAAATGAACAATTGAAAATAATTCCAATAGGAAAAAAGTCCTAAGAATGGTGACAGATAATCAGCAGTTTTAGTAGGCTCTCTGTGGGAAGGGAAGCAGGAATTTGGGAGAAAGGTGGAGCCTAGGAAAAAGGTAAGAGAATCAAAGAAAGACATTTTAAAGATATTCCTTCTCCTACTTTTCCTATAAACTCCTTCTAGTAGATAAAATGTAAATAACTTATATACATGTGATAAAAAATTTCTTAAGTCCAATGGAAGTCAGGACAATGAACATTATAAAAATTAATAACAATTTTATCCTATCCAGTCTGTTAGGATAAGGGTTCTCAAAATAAAATCTGGTTATTCTGGTTGAATTGTGACTGATTATTTCTGGGGTTTTTTTTTTTTTTTTTTTTTTTTTTTTTTTTTTTGGTTGTGTGTGTGTGTGTGTGGTGCTAGGGCTTGAACCTAGGGCCTTGTGCATGCTAGGGAAGTGCTCTACCATTGAGCCATATCGTCCCCTTTTAAATCTATTTAAAGTAGGTTTAAAATATCCAATAGAGGGGCTGGTGTGGTTGCTCAATTGTTACAGCACTTGCCTAGAGTGTGCAAGGACCCAAATTGAAACCCCAGCACCACGTACATGATGCAGTGTTGGAGCAAGGAAAACCAGATGAAAAATTTAATAAAATTGATCCCCTCTGTCTCTCTTTCACTGTCCTTCTCTCTTAAAAAAAAAAAAATCCACTAGGCTCTGAAATGTATAATAACTATTAGACCTTAAAATTTGACCCAATAATCCTGATTTGGTGTACTGAAAATATCAAAACAGTGATGCATGAATATGTTTGATAAAGTATTTATAAACTGAAAACTAGAAGCAATTTAATATCCATCAATGAAAATATGATTTTAACAATTTTAACTTGCACTCTTTGGAATTATGGTTATGTGCCTGTTTGAAGTATGCTATTTCTTTGATTCTCAAAATTGAGATTACAAAAAAAAAAAACTGAGTCAAAAACTCAGTTCTTTCAAAACAAAAAAATAAAAAGGGCTGGAGATGTAACTCAGTGGTAAAATGTTCATGGATTAAATCCCTAGTACAAAAAAAAAAAAAGTCAGGTTCCTGAGAGGATGAAGAGGACTTGTAACTCAGTAAGCTCAAGCTAGGGTGCAGAAAACACATCATCTTGAAATTCTGACACAGAATTTGCTTCATTTGGTCTTTCAACAGACCTTCCTTAGAGAATCCAAAGAAAAGCACGCAATGTGTGCGAGTACAAACCTGTTTTGCTTGACCCACACACTGTTGATATTCATGGGAATTCACTGTCAAAGTTTAAAATTCAGATTATACATAATATGCCAGACTCCTACTATTGCTGGGGAAATCAAGGAATATAATAACTCTGGGCCTAAATTCCCACATGGCAACAAATTCCTACATCAACAAAAGAGCTGATAATTCTTTCAAAGAGGTATGCACACTCAGTTTTACCATGGTCCACTCTCTTCCTATCTTGTTTATGCTACCTAACTGACCTCTGTAATGATTTACATGTGTCATGCACAACTTACATTTGACATTTCATGTTAACTGAAAAAAAATGCAGGAAATAGAATATTTAGTATCATATAGCCTGTTCTTGAAAAAGAAAAAAAACATAGCAGACGTAAGGGTGTGTGTGTGTGTGTGTGTGTGTGTGTGTGTAAACTTATATATACAATTCATATATTCTCAAACTTTTTTCATTATTTTTCCTTAAAGAGCCTATTTAGATATTTATTTTTATTACTAATTGCTTCCTTCCAATTACATTTTAATACTGCAATTACAGTGTATACCTGTTTATGTCCTGTCTTCCTTTAGAGAGTCACAAACCACTAAGATCCCTCTAAGAACCAGTATTCTGTGCTTTGGGACAAATACCATCGCCGCTGAGATAGATATTCACATACACTTATGCTCATTTTATAGATATTATGTTTACGCATAAATATTGGGATTTTTCATCACCAAAAAGAATGGTATGAAAAGACATCTCTCTGTATGCTCTTTCATCATAAGTCACAGTTACCACTGTGATTGATTATAGGTAGGAAATAAAAGGTAATTAAGCATTTCCTCTAGTATTTGAAATGGTTTGTTATAACATGCATGTTTCATAGTCATACTTTTTAAAAAATCCACTAAAGGGAAGAATAAATTAATAATTTAAATTAGAGTTGGTCTTTCAAGGCAACAAATTCTTAAAGAATAGCAATATATCTAGGTGGTCATGAGTGTTATCTTCTAGTGATAACCTAAAGTTCAAAATAACCAATAAGCAAGGAACAAAACATGAATCCTTTAGAAAGCGAATCATTTGCTGCTTCTTCTTATTATTATCATTATTATTTTGGTACCAGGGATTGAACCTAGAAGAACTTAACAAGTGAACCACATCCCCAGCCCTTTTAATTTTTATTTTGACACAGGGTTTCATTAAGCTCCTTAGGGCCTCACAAAATTGCTGAAGTTGGCTTTGAACTTGAGATCCTCTTGCCTCAGACTCCAAAGCCTCTGAGATTACAGGAGTGTGTTGCACACTGTTTTAGAATTGAAGGTGCTAAGTTGGTAACTTTAAACAGTAAAATTTCAATGGATTTTCACCAATCACCACTTCTTGTGATTGTTTTCTGGAAATCTGTGAGAAATGCAATGCCAATACTATGCTTTCTTCAAAACGAAAGGACAGGTTAGTAATAAGACAAAAAAAGGATTACAAACATTATTATAGAAAAAGAATTTTATTCTCTTGAGTTACAACTTGATTTAGAATCATTTAAAGTATAACTAACAATAAAGTTAACCTTTTGTGTATATTAAACATTAAGAGGACTATTTTCAGACTGACTTCCCAAACTACCTACTCTGTAAATTCTTCCTGGAATAGATTTGTTTTCCCTAGTTCTGAACCCCAAACTAATCTTAGGGAAACTCTCTTATGGGATCTCAAAGCTGGTATTTGTTCATAGCTCTGTATTCTGTGTTAATGTTTATTACTGTCTTCATTTAATAAATTTTGTGGAATCCTGTATTTTTAGTCACAGGAACATAGAAGGTGTTTACACATGTTGTCAAATAAATTAATGAAAGGACTGCAAGCTTATGAACTGTCTTCCTCTAAAACATAAACGCATTTCAAATATCAATCTAAGTGCTGTGTGGCAGTGATTGTTCTGAAAATAAACTCAAAAACAAACAAACAAAAATTACTGAACTAAAAAGGCAAGAATATCTGAGTACAAATAACTTTTATTTTATTTATTTATTTATTTCAGGGTTTTAGGACCGAACTCAGGGCCTTGCGCATATTAGGCAAGCACTCTGCCACTGAGCTAAATCCCCAACCCCTTACAAATAACTTTTAGATGAATGTTTATTCTTGTTTCTGACAGTAGGTAAGTACTCTCACCCCATCTCTGCCCCACCCACAAACACACAAAAGGAAACTCTGAGGTGGTAGATATGTTAGCTTGATTGTGATAATTATTTCACAATGTACATATATATCAAAACATCTCATTATATAAATAAATATAATTTTATTTGTCATTTGTAGCTTAATAAAGCTGGAAAATAAAAAGAAAGTACTTTGTTCTTAAAAGTATTATTTTTTTTTAAAGAGAGAGGGACAGTGAGAGAGAGAGAGAGAGACAGAATCAATTTTATTTAGATTTTCATGTGGCTTTCACTGCTCTGACACTTACTTGTGTACCTGGTGCTGGAGTTTGAACCCCTGTCCTCACGCATGCCAGGCAAGCACAGCAAGCGCTGAGCCACCACTCCAGTCCCATAAAATTATTCTTAAAAGAAAAGTTAAAAGCTGAATTCAGGGCTGGAGCGGTGGCTCAGCAGTTACAGTGCTTGCCTGCCATGTATGAGGACCTGGGTTCAAACCCCAGAACCATGTACCAGAAGAAAAGTGTCAGAGCAACAAAAGCTACATGAAAAACTAAATAAAATTGATTCTCAAAAAAAATTTGCATTATAATAATTATATTTCTCTAATTTATATGTTTATTTTCTGTCTTATTTCCTATTTTTGGCACAGAAACACATTCTTTGTGATTTCTGAGGTCAATATATGTAACCAACAGCAAACTATCTGAAGTATGTAATTCAGAATTATAGCTTGTATCAGCATGACTTTTCTTTCTCTTTTTTCTTATTTATGAAATGAAGTTTTTATTTTAGATGCTCTTGCAATCCTTTATAAAATAAATCCCCTGATTTTCATAATTTTAATCAATGGTTGTGCTGAATGTAGTAAAAAAAAAAAAGGAATACCAAATATAAACAACAACAAAAAAAAAACATTGTGGTGGAATAAGAAATGGCTTAAGATAAGAATAGATTTGAATTCCAGCTCTAATATATATCAGATTATTTCTTCTCTTTAAATGTCAGTTTCTATATCTGTATAATGGATATAAAGCTTATTTTCCAAAATTGCTGCAAGGAGGACATGGGCTGATTCATTTAAACTGTCTAGCAAAGTTAATACTCTGTACAAGTTGCCATTCTTATACATTGAGAGCTTTTCTATAACATATGGCAGTGGATATCTCCTCTCTAGATCATCCTATATTGATCTGATGTTGTTGAGATCTATCCATAGGACCTTCTGGATGGCTTTTAGGACTGTCCTTGACACAGGGAACAGCCTGATGTCCTGCCAAGATTAAATTATTTTCAGCCTTCCCATCCATATAAGAGCCAATTCCTGGTCTCCAATGCAGGCAAGGGATTGTCTGCCACTCTGTGCAGGGATTGACACATCAGAGACCCCTCCCTGTTCTGTGGTGGTCATCTGACTTGATGCCTGTCACAGGATACCCATTATTTTGCAGTTAAGATTTCCTTACTGAGTTCAAAAGTGTAACACAACAAGAGATTTCGTCTCAAGAAAGTAAAACATAATAGTGGTTCAAAACCAGGCAGTTTCTAAAAGGGGCAAAAAGAATGGCCTTGTATCCATCACTTCCTTAAACCCTAGAAAGTCTCCTCTAAATAAGGGTCACCAATGATATTTAAGTCAGCTTCTTGGTATTTGAAGAACAATGTGTCTTTGAACTTTGTAATAGTGATTTCACTTCTTTGTGATCTTCTTGAATTCCCTTTTATATTTAAAATGTTCCTTTTGTCCTGAATTTCTTCTCAAGTTTAAAAATAGCTGTTTGACTACAGGCATTTCATGTGAGCACTTCAAAGAAAGCTACAAATCTTTTTATCTGTATGACACATTCTAAATAAAACCCAGGATTTTGTTCTTGATTCACTAGATTGCAAATTGAAATTATTCCCTGCTTTAATTGTGTTAAATAACATCAATCCTCATTGGTTTGTTGAGTCTTACCTTTGTTAGGAAAGATTTGTGTGTGATACTTTTGACATCATTTGAGTCATTAAGGAAGGCAGTGCTATCAGAAAGGCATCCAAGAAGGAGAATCCCACTCTCGGCTCCCCGTGTATATATGCGTGGGACCTAAAAATATTCTTTGCATTTAGAGTCAAAACAGATATTCTTTTCTGTGCATGCACAGGTTCTGATCCCCATTCCTACTGAAATATACTCAGGATTCTTAAAATAATAAGTGTTATCAGTAAAATAGAGGAAAAGGCCATGACATTTATTATAAATAGCTCTTGGGTTTGACTCATTCCTGACATAGTAGATTACGTGAGTGCTTGGATCCAGATAATTCAATCTTGTAACAGGAAGAGGCATCAGCAGCTCATCTGGTTTGCCATTGATGACATAACTACTTTTATTTTCCAACACGTAGAGCGCCACACTTTATAAGATTTTGCCAATTTTTACTTAAGCCTTCAACATCTGGTCACTGGTCAAGAACACTCTATATTATTTTTTCTCAAAATATCTGGACTGAAAGAACTTTATTAGTTGTCTAGCACTGAGTTACAAAGTATCTCACAATTTAGCAGCTTAGTAGCTTAAATCAATCTTATTAGTTTATGGACTCAAAAATTCTGAAGCAACTTAGTTAAGTGTTCCTGGCTCAGAGTTTCTCTTGGGCTAAGAGTCAAGCCATTGAGAAGCGCTGAGAGATCTGGGGCTTGGAAATCTGCTTCGAAGCTCACTTGTATTTGTCAGGTCTCAGTGCCACCTCAACTGTTGCCCATAAACCTCAGCTTCTTGAAAGGTGCATTTCTCCATAAGGTTGTTGATCACATGGCTTCTCCAAGGGCAGTCAGTCAAAAGAGAAGGTCCAAGATGGAGGCTACAGTCTTTTATAATCTTATCTAGGAAGTTACCTACATCACTTTTATCCTCAGCTATTGATCACACAGATCAACTTCTCTACACTATAAGAGGGCTGGAATCATTGGTGGTCATCTTGCAAACTGACTGTAAGACCTTTTTTCTTTTCAACATGTCAAACCCGTCACAGATTGAACAAATCTGTTTGCCATCCTCATTTATACAAAACTACTTCTACGATTAGACACAAGATTCAGACATAGGGATTTCATATTATTTGTAATTGTATTCCTATCACATAAAAGAGTGCTTGCCAAGTAGTAGTCATCGTTGACCACTTGTTAAAAGAATTAATACATATACTTTATTTTTAAAACTATTAAAGCAAAGGAAATCTAGAACTTCAAAGTACAATATCACTTAGGATTTGACATCTTAAGTTTAAGACTTGTCTAGTTAAAACCAAACTAAATCCATTTTACTAAGACTTTTTATTTCCTCATGTGAAATTCTCCATTCGGCATTGATGACCTTCTGTGTATAGAAATCGTGTTAAATCAAGAAGGCACAGTAGAGAGCATCCCCCGGCAAGACAAGAGCATAAACTGAGACCCAAAACAGCGAAACACCTCTTCAGAGGGTTCTTCCATGATCCTGCTCAAGTTTCCCCTGAAAAAGAAAATACAAGGGCAAAATAGAGTTGCTTACACTAAGGATATATGTCAACTAAGAAAACTCGGATTGTTTACTCATAAGATCTGACCTTCCAAGAAACTGGGAGAGAAAAGATAACCAAATCCTGCTACGTTGATGAAATACTTCTTGCATTCCTGTACAGAAAGTAATCAATCTGCTATCGATTTCTTTTTTCCTGCTCTTCTTTATTATTTCTGCCTGCAAAACTCACCCATTCAGCTTAGCACTTTGGAACTCCTTTCTACTTTGTAGATTGTGATGTCAGTCATGTGGATGTCTGCTGGGTTGGTGTCCTCTCAGAGTCAAAGAATGAAACTCAGGGACACAGTGGCAAGCATAGTAAATGGATTTTATTTTATAGAAAGTAAAGCATAGGGAAAAGAACAGACTTCCCCCGGAGTGGAGAAGGGGACAGAGCCGATGAGGCAGTGAAGTTTGCCCTTTTTATATGATGTCCTCTCCTCGATTGGTCACTGCTTCCCTGCCCCTGTACCTAGAACACAGGTGTGGGGAATTCTGGTCCAGTCTTTGGTCCATGCCTTAGGCGCCAATAGAAAGAACGGGGTGCCTTCCTTCACAGAAGGGAGTGTCTGCATCTGGGCCTATCTTGTCAGACCCTTATTAGCATTGGGGGATGTCTTTGCCCTGTCAGGAAAGATGACCATCAGTTAATTTTCTCCTTATCAACCCACATTGTTCTGCCTACACTGACTAACTTTTTCTGCCTCTGCTGGATGCTGCCTGGTATGTAAATCAACAATAGAAAATAGTTACTCAGGAGGCTGAGGCAGGACAATCACAAGTTCAAAGTCAGTCTCAGCAATTTAGCAAGGTCCTGAGCAGTTTATCAAGATCTTGTCTCAAAATAAAAAGTAAATAAATAAATGGAAAAGGCTGGGGATGTGGCTCAGGGGGTTGAGTGCCCCTGGGTTCAATCCCTGGTACAAAAATAAAAAATAAAAAAAAAATTAAAAAAAAAAACTTTTGAAACTCAGTTTGGTGAAATTTGTTCCTCAACAACCCTAACTCAGTCGCTCTCTAACACATTAATATGCTGTATCTTCATCTTAGGATTTAGCTTGTTCAAGACAAGGCAGAATCTATTACTTTTTCCTGTGCGTTCTGTTTCAGACTGTCCTCGACAAAGCATAAAATTCTTCCTTGCTTCAGCTGTGCTTTCATTGAAGTTCATCTCAACATTTTGTTCATTGTTTGGTTTTATGCTGAGTACACTCCATCCCCTTAGGTTTTATTTATTTATTTATTTATTTCATTTTATTTTTTATTTTTTGTACTGCTAGGGATAGCACCCAGGGCTTTGGGTCTGTGACACAAAACACTTTAGCCACATCTTCAGCCCCTCCTCAGTTTTTCATTTAAGTTGTGGAAAGACCATATGAACACAGGGTGGGATTACAGGTCTCTAATCCCAGAAACTCAAGAGGTTGAGGTAGAAGGATCACAAGCTCAAGCAACTTAAAGAACCCCTAAGCATCTTAGTAAAACCCTATCTCAAAAATTTTTAAAAAGGGCTGGAGATGTGGTGCGGCTGGAGATGTGGTGCGGTGGTTAAGTGCCCTGAGTTCAATTCCTGGTACCAAAAACAAAAATAAAAAGTAAAACAGAGCATATTAATGCAATAATATCAACACAGTATTCTGAAGACTGTTCAGTAATTCTGCTTTCATAACTTACATCACCTAATTTAGTTTAGAACTAAGTGATGTCAATGTGAATTTTGCATGAATAAGTAAGGACTGCAAATGAATCTGTTCAAATTAAATGAAAATTAAACAGACATTTTCAAGGACATTTGTTCAAAAAATTGATCTGCTTTGCAATTAGTCTCATGTAAAATTATGTTTCAGTAGTCCTGGAATTAGCAATAGCCCTCTAGCCCGGGTTGAGTAAAGTGGATCATTTCCTAGGAATTTATAAAAATTTGGATAAGAGAAACTTCTTTTTTAAAAAAAGATTTTTCTGTCTTGGTTGTTGCCAATTCATTTGTAAAATGTGAGGAATAAAGGAAAACTGGAAAAAGACACTTACTGGAGTTCTTTTCTGTGCTAGGCTGCTGTAGTGGACACATCATATACTGTATGAACCATTGGTTGGATCTTTTGAACCTAACTTCGAGAGCAGTACTAGTGTCCCCTTTTGCAGCAGAGGAGGTGCTTTAAAAAATGAAAGGATTTCAGGTGAAGAGCCAGCCAGGGGAAGCACTGATGGATAATGACTCAGATCAGATTTCAAACACTTTCCAGTGCGTAAAACGTGGTCTGAAAAACTGTTGTTACACAATAAACACAACAGTTTCCCCATTATCTAAGGGATGTTCAAACTTGCCAGGGAAAGTTTGAAAGTTTGAGTAATGCTGGTACGAAAACAATTAAATCAATTTAAAACAAAACAAAAAAAAGAAGCCCTCTTGCATTTAGGAGAGCCTTTAGTATGCTAATGTCCCTGGGAGGCAGTGTGGGTGGTTTGGTGAAGAGGGTGCTTCCCGGAGAGAGGGTGTGGAGGGAAGGAGAGACTGGAGACAGTACACTAAGGTTCAAAACACATCTAGTCATCTAACATTTTCCCCCCTGAGAAAGCATCTAGTACTACTAATGCAAAAGGGGGTTAGTTTGTGAAATATTTATGTAAATACTAGCACAAAAGAAAGCCGCAATTTTGAGGAAGTTTACTGCTATGGCTGCTAATAGTTCTGATTCAAGATCATCTTTTGAAAAAAAGTTTATAAGAATGGTTGAAATTGGTATCAGTTAACATTATCTGAACTGATAGTTGGAGGGCCATCTCTCTAGCTGCCTTCTTTTTTTTCAATCTCCGTTTTTATTTTTTCTTCGGTCATGCCCTAAATCTATCGGTCTATTGGGCATCTATATCCTAATCAGGTCACTGAGGAAAACGGAGTAATCATTTGAATTCCAGGAGCATTCTTTGTGGAGACTGATAGTTCTGGAGTAGCTCCTCAGTTCATTCAAGTTTGGGAGCCAAGGACTTTTCAAAAAAACATAACTAACTTAATAATAAAAAAAAATGCTCTCAGTTCATGGTTGGTTTACTCCTTAGCTCTGGGCCCAAAGTGAGGCAGAATATCATGGTGGAGGAAACCAGTTCAGTACACAGCAATCATAAAGAAAAAAAAAAAAATCGGAGCTCTGCTCACTAGGGACAGAACATAAACACCAAAGACATGCACCCAGTGACCTACCTCCTCCAGTCACACCCTACCTGCCTACTGCTACCAGCCACTGATGTGCTTAGATCACACTCCTCATCTAATCATTTCACCGCTGAAAATTCTTACATTACCTCATACATGAACTTTTATGGGGACACCTCGTATCTAAACCATAACGTTCCATTCCTGGTCCTCGAAAGCTCATGCCCACTTCACAATGCAAAATACATTTGATCCACTGCCAAGAGTCCCCATAGTTTTACCAGTTTCAGCACTGTCCAAAAGACCAAGTCCAAAATCTCATCTGAGATGCAGGGCAAACTCGTGGATGTTTTTCCCTTATAAAGATCAAAAGCAAATCACATATATCCAACATATAGTGTCACAGAGTAAATATTTACATTCCACAGGGAATGGGACCAAAGTAAGACTAAAATCTAGATAGGCAAACAAGTCCTGTACCTCCACTTTCAGACTCTGGGGCACGTGACATAGTGATATTCTCTCCAAAGGACCTGTGTAGCTCCACCTCCACAGCTTTGCCACTTGCAGCCCACATGGCCTCTCCCTTGGCTTGTTTCTGACAGATTGCTACAGTTTTCCTAGGCAGACATTGCATGGTGCTGACATCTGTTAAATCTCAGGGGTCTCCACTGCAGCTTTGACTTCCTTCTTGAATCTTCACACATTGCCCTCTCAGGGGCAGCTTGGAGGGACTCTAACTGTGCTATAGTTTGCCTGGCCTCCCAAGCCTTCTTTTGAAAACGTAGTGAAAGCCCCCTCGACCCCTTAATCTTCCTAGACCCCCTGTGCAAGCAGGGTGCCTCACTCCTCTATTCTCAAAAGAATTTACTTTTACACACTTGAGCCTGTGGTGAATATGGTCTTGTCAATTCCTGAGAATTGTTTCTGGGTAAAGTACTTAGCATTTCTTTAGAGACTATAATTCCTTTAACAATCACAACTTCTTTAGTCCCAGTTTTACTCCCACTTTTCTGACCAATCGACAAGTTTTTCAAGTCTTTCTGCTTTGTTTTCTGTTCCTGATGAGTAGGGTAAACTTAGCTAAAAGCTGCCAGCAATATCTATACCACTGCCTGAATACTGTGCCCACTTGAAATTTTCTCCAATAAATTAATTAGTCCATCACCTTTAAATTCAACCTCACAAAAAGTCTCAGGATATAGGCAAAATGTAGACATCCTCTTTGTCATAGCATAAATGTCACATAGTGCAATTTCTAATAAAGCCCTCCTCCTCTGAAACCTCATGAACCTGGTCTTTACTGTCTGTAGTTCTTATCAGCATTCTGGTCTTCTAGGCTTCCATCAGAATCAACCATTAAGCTCTGCTTACGATATGCTAAAATTTTTCCATCTTGCATCTCTGAACTTTTCAAAATTCCTTCCTTGCCCTATTCCAATAATCTCCAAAAGCTCCTGAACTACATGGTCAGGGAATCACAAGGACCCCACTTCTTGGTACCAGTGTCTGTTTTAGTCAAATTTTTCATCACTGTGAACAAAAGACACAAGAAAACAGGAGTAAAAGATGTTTTGGCTCATAGTTTCAGAGGTTGTAATCCACTGTCCGCCAACTCCATGGCCTTGGGCCCAAGATACAGCAGAACCTCGTGGTAGAAGCGCATGGTGGAGGAAAGCAACCCAGAGCGTGGCAATTGGGAAGCACACAAAAGCCCCTCTCACTCTCACTAGGGACAAAATATAAACCCCAAAGGAATGCACTCAGTGACCTGACTTCTCCAGCCATACCCTACCTGCCTTTAGCTATCATTCAATTAAATCTAATTGTTTCATCTCTGAGAATTCTTGCAGTGTCTCATATGTGAGATTTTGGATAACACCTCACATCTAAGTATCAACACTGGGCATGATGGCCTACACCTGTTATCCTAGCTATTTGGGCAGCTGTGGTAGGAGGATCACAAGTTGAGGACACTACCTTGGGTACCTTTGTTATAATTCCTTGTACCAAATAATAGTAATGATGATAATAATACTCTAAATTTTAAAAAAGACTGTTAGCATTTAATGTCACCAGGTAAGAACATAACAATAATTGAACAACTTGGTAACTATAGCTAATAGTATATTATATTTTTAAAAAAATGCCAAGAGTAGATTTAAAGTGTTCTTGCCACAAAAATAGTAAATATATGAGGTAATGTATATGTTAATTATCTAATATTAATTACCCTGATTCAGCCATTTCACAATATTTATATAGTATATTTCAAAACGATATGTTTGTGACAAATATGTACTACTTTATTTGTCAATTAAAAAGAAACATAACAAGAGAGGAGGATTTCCTACCATTGAACAGCAAATCATCTTATAGAAGAATACATTTTAACACAAAATAACATGGTACAATGCACTTATTCATAGAATTAGTCCTGCAAATCAAATTTGATAAACTCATAACTCATGTATTATTATTATATGTGTATGTATATTTTTCATTTTGCCTTACCTACACTTATGATTTTTTTCTAGATACTGACTGTGGGCAGGAATTAGGAAACTACCATTCTATTTAAATGTCCAAACCAAAGTATGTGTCCACAATCTCTTTGGAATCTCATTTTCCACAGTGTAGAAAAATAGATATACTCAATATGCTACGTGTTTTTTTCATAATACTGAAAGTATGGGACAGCACCTGGGAAGCTGTGTTATTTCTGCTGTAAGACATATAGATGTTCATGTCC
Organism: Aplodontia rufa; assembly: GCA_004027875.1. NCBI lineage: Eukaryota > Metazoa > Chordata > Mammalia > Rodentia > Aplodontiidae > Aplodontia > Aplodontia rufa. The sequence goes on from PVKS010001246.1 coordinate 136,999, forward strand.
AAAATTACACGAATGTAAATTATTGTAAGGCCTAATGTCAGTTCAGAAGAGGATGTACCATCAATACTTCCTTTGGACTTTTAGAGAAATTTTGAATCCACTCCTACAAAAAAATCTGGTTCTCCATTAATTACCCCTGGAAAAATTAATAATAATAGTAACTGTAACAGTAAAAGTAATAATAATTGTTTTCAGCCCTACGATTTGTGAAACTGACTTCAGCTATGTGTTAATGTATCTACAGACACACTCCATGTAATTCTGACTATGGGTTAAGTGCAGAGGATAACTGATGATATCTAAATGTAAAGAAGACTCTCACTTCTTAACTACTTTTGTTTGGGATGAGATAACAGACTGCCATTATTTGGGGAGCAGGAAGGATGCTAAATGCTAGACAGGCAACTTCTTGGAGAAAACTATTTCCACAACTGCATTTAAGAATGCTTGATGGTGAACTTTATTAACTAGAGGCAGAACCACACAGGGTTAAAGAACATGGCTCCGATTTGACTTTGGGATTTAGGCATTTTTTCTTTCTCGGGCTGTCTGCATTTGTCTCCTGTTCTTGCAGTCTTCCCTCAATCCAAAATGGGTAAGGAAATGTGAAACTTGAAAACAAGGTCAAGCCTACTGTATAAGTGAAACTTTGTATCATTAGAAAAAGATCTTTCTCCATATTTTGTCACTAATTTTTACAAACATAAATCTTTTCTTAATGTGTAAAGTGTACTATCAACCTCACCATTATTAGAAAAAGAGGAAAAAAAGGGAGAAAAATGAGGCTATGGGAAAGAAACAGTAGACACAGCTTTCAATAATACACATATGTTGTATATTATTATTTGTCCAAAGGAAAATATTAGATAAATAACCATTACTGATAATGGCTAAAATGACATAAAAATAAGCCAAATCTTTATTTCTTTTTTCAGGGCCTCAGGCAAAAGTACAAGTGAAGGTCCACAGGCAGTTTTTCAAAAACAAAACAAAACAAAACAAACAAAAAACCCACGAAAGCTGTAAATATAAGCTAAAGTCCACCACCTGGCAACACATTTCATCCCAAACTAGATCCAAGTGCAAGAGACACAGAGGTTGGGGCTGTGGCCTGTGAGCAGGAGCCACTGAAGCTCAGAGAAGGGTGGAGGGTGGCTGAACTTCAACCCAGGATAGTGACCATCTCCTCCAGCTCTTCAAGCTGCAGGGTTGCAGGTTCCCATTTCCCCGCCTCTTCTTCTCCTCCCCTCCTCTCAGGACAGTTATATCACTTACTAAAACTAGACCAGCCTAGGAAAAAGGAGGGAGGGAGCACAGTAGTTATCTGGGAAGCCAGTCTGTACTCTCTCCCCTGGGTGACAGGACGTTGCTCAGTTTAAACAAATGCTGCCACTCTGGGGTTTCCAGGGCAGAAGCTTGCTCCTGTCCTCCCAACAATAGGCACTCAAACAACCCTGCTGCTCTGGCTGGATGGCATCCTCTTCCTGCTCTTCCTCTTTTGTAATCCTCATGCACTTGATAAGGTATCACAGTTTCAAAAACAAACAAACAAACAAACAAACAAACAAAAAAAAAAACAAAAAAAACTGATGCTACTAAAATTGTTAAAAACAACAACAAAACAATAAAATAATACAAAACCCAATAAAAATAAAACCTCAGTCTTTGGATTTCCATGTTTATATGTAGAGCTCATAGAGTATTGAGTCCCATGTGTCTCATTCTAAAAGCAGAACTGCTTAAATTCTAATTCTCCTATTCTCTCATGATTTTGAGAATGAAAAGGGATGACATGTATTTATTCATAATCTCGTTCATTCTAATGGTTGGCTTGTGTTCAACAAGTCTCTGAGTTAATGAAGTGGCAAGTATTTAATGGAAGAAGTACAAAGAAAGGAATATGAATTTCCTGTTGGGTAAAATGAATGCAGTATATAGAATTTAAGATGATTACCAGGAGGTGGCTTTGAGGTCTAACAAAGAATTTGCCTCTCAACTAAAGTCATGAATATGGGCATCATTTCTGAGCACGGATGTCTATAAAGGAAAGAGTTGAAGTTTTAAGACAAGAATTAAAAACAGAAGCACTTTATGATAAGCTTATGTTTACATATAAAACACAAATACATCTGTTAAAGCTAAAGAAAGGGAGAGAGAAAATATAATCATAACATAATTTGTCTATTTATTAAAAGTTTTCCTGCAGCTTAACTTCTTAACATATTTTCTGTCAATTAATGAAACCAAAGATATTATTTATTTGGTGTTCAAATGTAAACAATTTCTAGACACTTCAATAGCACAAACTGCATTCCCCTACCTCCCCCCATTATATATATATATATATATTTGTGTTATTTTGTATTATTTATGTTTTTAGGGAGTGGGAGAAAGCTTTCTTTATTGACCAAATATTTTTGCACTTTCAGTAAACACAAAGTGTAGTAAGAAAGACCTCCTATTGAGAGAATTAATTCATCTAACTATATCTATTTTCTTCAAATGAAAGATAAATGACATAAGATTCTCTTTATTCTAGACTTAATATTACTCACTCCATAAGTTTGTGAAACTCAATGATGACTATGCTTGAGTTTTTCTTAAGTATAGAAAAAAATTACTACTCATCTTTATTTCTGTTCCTTTCCCAAAAACATGTGGATAAATCCAAATACTTGGAGTTTAAGTGATTTTCTTCATTTTAATCTCATTAAAAGTATTACAAATAATTCTTAATGATAAAAGCAAATGTGCAAAATACATATGCATATAATGACTAATCAGTGATTAGACTAATTTCCAGCAATGTTTCAAAATTTTAAACTGAACAGAATGCTGATGCTTTGATATTCTGGGTCTTTGCATAAAACTTGGCACGTGTCTAACGCATGCTCCTTGAACAGGGAATTTATTTAAGAAAAACACAGATAAGACAAATATTCATTACTTTTGGTGCATTAGATACAATGTATATGCTAAAGGATAATACTTATTTCATAGATATTGTCTTTGCCTAAAACATTTTCAGATCTCATGTTTGTAGTTCTCATTTTCCAGCATTATTGGACATCAGTGCTTGCAGCATATTCTATTTTTTCCATTTTTAAAATTTATGCATTATAATTTTACATAAAAGTGGAATACCCTGTTACATATTTGTCTATAAACACAATTGAAAAAAATACCATTTGGTCAATTTCATTCCGTAGTACGATTCCCTTTTCTTTCCTCTGCCCTTTCCACCTTATCTACTTCCTATTTCCATGTGGCTCCCCCCACTTTTTGTTTTTCTTCCTTTTTTCTCTTTAGCTTTAACATTTGAGAGAAAACACAACCCTTGACTTTCTGAGTTTGACTTATTTGGCTTAACATAATGTTCTCAAGTTCATTCATCTTCCTGCAAATGACATAATTTCATCCTTTTTATGGTTGAATAAAACTCCATTGTGTAAATAAAACACATTTTCTTTATCTACTCATCTTGATTGTCACATAGACTGGTTTTATAATTTGGTTGCTGTGAACTGTACTTTCATAAATATAGGTATGCATATATCACTGAAATATGTTGACTATAATTCTTTAGGACAAATACTAAGGAGTGGTATAGCAGGTCACATGGTGTTTCCATTACTAGTCTTTTGCAGGAACTGTATACTGATTTCTATAGTGACTACAAGAACTTAAAATCCCACCAATGGTATATAAGTTTTCTTTTCTCCCCACATTCTCTCTAGCATTTTTTTTTAATTTATTTACTCATTTGGTACTGGGGATTGAATCCATTGGTACTTTACAACTGAGTTACATTCCCAGTGCTTCTTAATTCTTTTAATTTTGAGACAGGATCTCCTTAAGTTTCTGAAGGTCTCATTAAGTATCTGAGGCTGATGTTGAACTTGTTATTCTCATGGCTCAGTCTCCCAAGTCACTGACTGGGATTATAGGCATCTGCCACAGCACCCATCTTCTGAATTTATTACTATATACTCTTGATGGCCAGTCAGCATATTCTTGTTGAATAATTTAATGTAAAAAAGTATTTGTGTGTGGAATTTCTTTGAAATAAATCATTTTTAGGGTATCATAAAAATAAAGTAAGCTTAATAATGCTTCCTGTTTTTCCATTTTTGTTGTTACAGTTCAAAAAGTTTGGTTCAGGTGACGTATACCGGTAAGTGCTAATCTTTTTAAATTTTAGGTTTTATCCTTGGCTTTTTAAAAATAAACTTGAGAACTTCATACTTTTTCTTATGCATTGAAAAATTATGGAGGATTTTAACCTATAATTACCTATAGAACAATCCATTCTAACAAACTGAGATTTTATTTCAATTCTATTGAAACATATGCTTATTGGATATGTTATACATAGTTGGAACTTTGTCTTTTAGTTTTCATAGTGGAAGTTTAATTTCTGAGATTTTCATACCAGTGAAAATAAAGCACAAGCTAATATCTCAGTCAATTATTCCTCCACATGAATCCTGAATATTCTGTTTTGCTTTGTTTGTTCCTTTTTTGAAACTGAGTCATGTCTATGTCGCCCAGGCTGGGTTCAAACTCCTGGAGTCAAGAGATCTTTTGGTCACTGTGAATATTGATGTATAAAAATAATGGCTAAACTCAAGTCTCCGCTACTAGGATATCCTAGCATGAGAGCATCAATGAGGGGATGCTAGAGGTGATGCTGTACCGCTTCTTTCATTTTGTAGGAAATGAAATTAAGAACTGGTATGGAGCAACAGACAATCTCTTTGTTATCATCACATACTTAGTTATCTGGAAGAATTTAGTGGTCATTTTCTTGAGAAAAAAAAAAGAACCAGTACTAATTAAATTGTATGTGGTAAAAGATAAAGTCAAAATTATTAAGCCCATTGTAACATGATATTTATTTTAAAACTGGGTGTTTCAGCTAACTTTTTCATCACTGTGAAGAAAAATTACCAAACAAGAAAAACTTAGAAAAAAGTTTATTAGGGGCTCACGGTTGCAGAGGTTCAGTCCACAGATTGCTGATTCCATCACTCTGGATGGAAGGTGAACCAGCACAGCATGGGGGAAGGGGCCGAAAGAGGAAAGCAGCTCAGCTCATGGGGGGCAGGAGAGGTGTCAGGAAGGATGGGAGAAGGGGGCCCACAGAGAAGACTGCACCCTTCCAGAGTACATTCCCAGTGAGTGACCCACATCCTCCAGTCATGCACCCCCTGCCAACAGTTAAACACACAGCCAGTCCATTCAAACTAGGATGGACTAATCAGATTGCATCTCCCAGGATCTCATATTTTCATCTCTGAATATTCCTGTATTCACAGGAGGTATTGGGGTGGGGGGGGGTCACCTCTTATCCAAACTATAACACTGGGCTAAAGGACTTTTTTTTTTAAATTTTTGTTCGTTTTTGGTCTTAAGGATTGAACACAAGAGTGCTCTACCACTGAACTACATCTCCAAGCCACTTTTATTTATTTTACTTTTGAGGCAGGGTCTTGCTACGTTGCTGAGACTGGCCTCAAACTGGGCGATTTACCTGCCTCAGCCTCTTGAGTGCTTGGGATTACAGGTGTGTGCCACTGTGCCAGGCAGGATTTTTGATGCCAATCCAAACAGATTAAAACGAAAATTTGAAAGAATTCAGTATTTAACTTTATAGTTTTGTTACAATAATACACTTTAAATGATTTTTTAAACTTGAATTTTCAGCCTCAATTTTTTAGGTATAACTCTTTTATAGTAATAGTTTCATGTTATTTTTTTTTTCTTACCGTGAAATGAACCCAGGAGCACTTTACCACTGACCTATATCCCCAGTCCTTTTTATTTAATTATTTATTGTTATTTTGAGACAAGGTTTCATTAAGTTGCTGAAGGCCTTGCTTATTTGCTGAGGCTGACTTCATACTTGAGATCCTTCTGTTTCACCCTCCTGAGTTTCTGGGATTACAGGTTTGTACCACTGTGCCTGGCTGTATCATGTTAATTTCTAAGAAAAAAGAAGTTACTACAGTTGTAAATTCTCATCACTTTAACACTGTTCCATGTATTTATCAAAGGGTCTTGAAAGAAATTTAAGGACTTGACTATTTAAGTATTGTTAACAAAAAGTATGACTAACTGCATAGTTATAGATTTTATTAGGTATCATGATAAAGTGGTAATTTTCTGTGTTAACATTGCATAATATGGTCTAGCAATGTATTTTTATGTAAATTTTTGCTTAGGTTAAAGACAATCATGCAAGGAAGCACTGATTTGGTAAAATTGGTAAACATTGAGTATTTTATTTAATGGTGTCGTTTTCACATGAGTAGTCAATTGAAATATGCAAAATATCCCTCAATGCATTTATATAAATGTGTTCTTGAAGTCTTCTTTAAGGAAGGTTTATTTAGTCTGTAATTTTGGGTTATATATATCAGAGTCAAACAAGGTAACTTAAAAGTTAAAAACTTCAGCAATTTTCATACGAATTCTATCACTAGACTAAAAGTCACACCTTTTCATTCTTCTGTTTGGTAGAAGCAGGAAATAAAGCCCAAATCATTAATATTTTAAACATAATTTCATTTATTTAAATTTCTACCTTGAAAGAAATCATTGTAATTTCCCACACTGTGACACCTAAGAGTAATAAAGAATAGTCAGTATAACCATCATTTTAATCAGCCTTTTGCTGCTTTGTCAAATGGACCTGACAAGAACAATTTTAGGAGGAAAAGCTTATTTTAGGGCTCATGGTGTCAGAGGTCTTAGTCCATGGAAGGCCAACTCCATTCCTCAGGGCTCAAGAAGATGGCAGGCATGGCTCTAGAGAGCTCAAGGTGTCACATCAGGAAGCAGAGAAGAGAGCTGAGCTACTCCACACCAGGTATAGAATATATGCCCCCAAGGCATGCCCTCAGTGACCCACCTCTCCAGCCACACACTGCCAGCCCACCATCAATCCCTATCAACTGACTGATTTGGTTAAGGCTTTTATGACCCAACCATTTCATCTCAGCCTTCAGATTGTCACATACAAGCTTTTGGGGGACACCTCACATTCAATCCATAACACCAGTTATATACGCATTTTGACAAATATGAAGTCAAGGAAGTCTATGTGTATTTGTCACTTTCATGATGGGCACACAGAATATACATTTCTATGCTTAATTCCACTTATTATCTTACAAGTTGCATTTGTCACAACAAGGATTATATATAATTTTATTTTTAGGAAAAATTATTTTGAAATATTACATTCATTTTTAAATGTTAAATATAGATACATACAGAGTAGAAAATATCTACAGAGACACATGAGTTAGGTACATCATTGTTCTCAAGTCTTCACACCTTTCCTATGCTTCCATGCACTTTGCTTGGGACCTTGGAGCTCCTTCCACTAGAAGCAATTAGTTTGGTCCTGGTCATATTGTTTCCTTTGGCCAACAATATGGGATAAAGTTGATAATGTGGAAGTTCAGTCTATTTTTTGAGGTCTAGTGGTAAGCTAAGAGAAAAAGTTGGTCCCAGGAAGTTGCTTCAATTTTAGTTTGGCCCTCAGAAGGAACACATTGATTAAAATCTAACTTTGCTTTGGTCTGTAGCTGAGCCCTCTAGGCTGCAACCTGAAGAAGAACCCAGCATAGGGCAGATGAACCGTAGTCAGCCTGTCTCCTAAGCATGTGGGGAGGTGCTTCTTGCACACCACTGAAGCTGCAATTGCGGATTATATAAGCATTGTTGTAAACCTGCACCAAGAAAAAAGCAAGTAAACTAACTCATGATGATAATAAATGATTAAGTCATTTGGTCATGGAATTAACCCAACAAACTCTGGGCCCAGTGTCATTCTTACTGTATAATCTGGGCAAGTCATTGTGGTTCTCGTTTTTCAAATATAGTGATAGCATTGGTGAATTTTAAAGCCCATATACATTCGATAAAGCAAGGATGCCTTTTCATTTCAAAAGCAACTAAAAGTGGAAAAGCTAAGCATTTTATAAATTGAGTTTCTTTGCAGAATCATTATGGCAAATGATGGGTTACTATTATTATTCCTTTAGTGGTTATTTTAGGACAACCATCTTGAGTCCAGAATTATGTCAAGCACTACGAGGGATCACAAGAGGTAGAGGTGATGTGTTTTTTGCTACGTGAAATTAAGAACCTAACAGGGGGGCATATCAATACAGAAGAGAAAAATTAAGTGTCATAAGAGTATTACAAACTAAGAACTTTAATAGGATAATCTCCTCCAGCTGCAGATTAGGAAATGCTCTTGGGAGGACATGGCTTTTGAACTGGATCTTATTGAGTATGATTTCAACAGGAAGAAGGTGAAGGCCATTTGTTGACAGGAAGAAGGGCATGGAAGCAGGGCAGAATGAATTAGTTAAAATGTTGAGTTTCTCTTTTTCAGTGGTACACTCTGTGTAGGGGGTAAAATGGAAATATGGCTGAAAAGAGAAGCAGGGGCCATGTTTCTTGAGGATTTTGATTTCTATGTTTAGGAGCTCAGAATTTTTCATGTAGGGAATGATTCCAAAGAAGAGTATCTAATGAATGTTTTACAATGCTCTAATTGATAATTTGCAGGTGAAAAACAAAGTGAGACTCAAAGAGGACGACTCTAGAATGGAAGCAGATTTGTAAGGACTTGAGCTTGGACGGGAGTGGCCACAGGCTTTTTAAACAGAACTGCAGCAATATATATTTATTTTCTTCCAGGAAGGCAGCATTTTGATAAGATAGTATGAAGCCTTTACAAAAAGAAGCTTTATACTATTGCTGCTTTATAAGAACACAGTATTTTAAAATGAAATTCAAACTGGGTGTGGTGGTGCACACCTGTAATCCCATGGACTCAGGAGGCTGAGATAGGAGGATTGCAAATTCCAGGCCAATCTCAGCAAATTACCAAAGCCATTAGTAACTTGCTGAGAAGTGTCTCAAAACACAAAAAAGGGCCAATGGTGTAGCTCAGTGGCAAAGTTCTTCTGGATTAAATTCCCAGTAACCACACACACAAGGATTGGGGTAAAAGGCTTGAAATTTTCATGTGCATAAGAATTACTCGAGTTTCTCATGAAATACAGATTTCTGGGGTTCGACCTTACAAATCTTGAAAGAGTGTGTGTTATGAGATATCGAGGAATCTATATATTAATAAGTACCTCAAGTGATGAAAAGCAGGGATGCAGCAAATCACTATTTGACACTGGTTAGGGAACATAAGAATAAAAGTAAAATATTTAATGCCTACTACTTAACTAAAAATCCAAAAATGGAGGGATTAAGTAACAGTTTGAAATTACAGAGCTAATAAGGGATAAATTCAGGATATGTGACTTCAGAACTCACACTGGAGAAATTCATAATATTAAAAACTAACTTTTGTCTCTCCTCTTGTTCTTTCTCTTTTCAAAAGTTTCAACTGATTGGGACCATTGCCACATTTAACAAGATTGCCTGATTAAATTTACTCCAGTAAAAATTTCATTCCTAAGTAGAGAAAGACCAGCTGGAACATAATCAGACATCATAGTGGGATGCCCTAGATATGAAGATGCCCATCCTACCAAGAATAATACATATGCACATAGCAGTAATTCCAAAATAAATATAGAAAATTTCTACAGCATGTGTTATTATAACCATTTAAGCAAAAACATAAGAACTTTAAAGTGGGACATTATCATTGCCTTGAACATTTTTTTCTCCCTGTCTTAAAATTGACATCTCAAAATAAATTTATGATCTTGAAGCCTAAGCATTAATTGTCTAAACGAATGACCCACAATAAAAGTTAAATCTGATAAAAGACAAATTTAACTTTATTCTTTTCAACTGTGTCTTGGCCCAAACTAGTACATTTATTTTTTTATAATGACAGGCCACTCATTTACCTACATTTCTTACGATACTGGATGCAGTAGTAGTTTCTATTTCTTCCAGAAAAGAAAATGAGGTAAACTTTATTATGGGTTATAGTCCAGGTTCAATCAACCCTTTGAATATATTACTTCTTCCTGTTTTGAGAAACAGACTTAAAAACAGAATAATTAATAAATAGCCCACCTATCTTTTTTTTTGTTAAAGAAAGAGGGACAGTGAGAGAGAGAAAGAAAGAGAGAAGCAATTTTTATTTAGTTTTTCATGTGACCTTCGTTGCTCCAACACTTTGTTATGTACGTAGTGCTCTTGTTCGAACCTGCGTACTCGCACATGCCAGGCAAGTGCCATAACCGCAGAGCCATCATTCAAGCCCGGCACCCCAGTCTTAAGGAAAAAAAAATACACAAAATTTTCCTGAGTTGGAATAGCAATTGAGATCTCTTATAATTTTCTAATTTTAAATCCAATGACTACTCATTATGGTTCCATTATTATTATGATGACTGAAGAAAAAGTGGTGGCAGTATTCTGTCACATTAAACTGAAACTGAGTTTTAATTTGCTTTCTTACAGGTAGTGTTCTTCCAGGTCATCACGGAAGTGAGAATGACAGTGTTACAAAAAGTTCCTTTTAATTTTGGACTTAGTAGTCCAAATCAATTTCAAATTCTTATTCTTTTCCAGGTCTTTGAAGTTTATTCAGAATCAAATATTTTCCCAGATATCATGCTAAGTTGTATGTAGGGAACCACTGAGGACTGATTTCTTTGCCTTCCTTTCCATTTGTAATCAAGCTTGCAGGGTTTCCTCCACTATCTTCAAGGAACTTAGTAACTCAGAATTAGAGAAAAAAAAATAATAAAAAGCCTACTTCTACAATGAGCAGAAAGTTTAATACCTGACAAAGAATACATATTTGAAAAATGTGTCATATGCAAGGTTTGCATAATTTCTTTAAATTCTTGTACTTATCCTAGGTGCTGGCATTTTGCCCTGACAGAAGATACATTTAACCTTTCAAGTCCTATCCATACCTGTCCTCTGATTTACATTTCAGTATATGCTTTTTGATTGCCTAATAATGTGAAGACAGCCTGGAAGATTTTTCCAGAACTAGAATACCAAAGACAGAATACCAAAATTGTTGTTTACTTAAAAGTGTTTTACTTGGGGGCTGAAGAGGTGGCTCCGAGGTTAAAGTGCTTTCCTGGCATGTGCCAGTACTTGGGTTCAAACCCCAGCACCATGTACACAGCAAAGTGTAGGAGCAATGAAAAAGTGTTTTACTTGGAAATCGAAGCAAATCCACTAACAGATTAAAATGAATGAGTAAATATAAAAAGTGGACAAAATACATCTAAATCAGTAACAATTTTACATACAATCAAAAAGAGTTTGAATATAAAAGAATTATACTTCTAATAACAAATTCCAAATACAAAGAAATAGAACATATATAAAAAGCTATAAAAGATTAACTTTTTATATAACAATTTTGCATATTTCAAGAAAGAACATAAGAATATCAATATTGAAGTGATATTGAGTTATTCCAAGTGTATTTATAAATTTTCCACAATTTCTCTACAAAGCCCAATTACATTTTTTTCACTTTCTTTTTTTTTATTTTTTATTTTTTTTAAAATTTTATTATTGAACAACCTTACCAGATTTTAACAAAATAATATAAAATGTGTATATAATGTGTAAATATTCTGGATATTGCAATTATCCCCAGGAGTGCCCCC